>JANBVN010000131.1:75353-89738 GCA_030052785.1 Coniochaeta hoffmannii | reverse complement strand
CCACCGCCGCCGCCGAGCTTGCTTGTCTCCCACGCGTTGCTCATCGCTGCCTAGGACCAGCCGGTGGGCTCGCCTTCCGAGCTGCCCAGAAGGACGAGCTGGACGGTCGTCGCGGGGCCGTCGTCGAGGAAGAAGACCTGCTTGGCGAGTCGGAGTTGCTGACATCCTAAAGCGGAGATTCAGACGGTTAAGGAAGCGGTGGCCTGGGCAGGGGTGTGAGACAGACGCTGGAGTTTTCCCAACACCGAACGTTGATGATTGGAGACCGGGTTCCTTGGCGAACTGCCGCTGTGATGATTGGGGATCGGGATCGCAGATCTGAGAACTAAGGCCGGCGTGGATTTGTCTTGGGGAAGATTGACCAAGTGGAAACGGACAAGATGGAGCGGAAACAACGTTCGGAATGGTATGCTTGCGGGGTACGTCGGGTTGGTCGTGACGGCGTTGGGTGGAAAAAGTCGAGGTCCTCGACATACGGACCGTTGTACCAGTCAATTTGACAGGGACAGCGCCATGATGAATATGTCACTCCGTTCCCTCGCGACAGAGCTCCTTCAAGTCTCCATGCTGTTCCCGTTGTAGCCGTGTTTCCCGTCTTGGTGGGTCCGACTTCCACATATCGTGGCGTGATAGTGTGATGAGGCGTGGGTTGCTCAAAGAAAAGCGCAACAGTCCAAGGGCGAAGAAGAAGAAGATATCAAGGAGAAAACAATAGGAGGCAGATGAGGTCTTGGGTGTTGGGCACAGGACCGCCGAGAGACAAGAAAGAAACTTGAGTCAGACAGAACCCGGGCTGCTATCAAGCCGTCACCTGGTTGTTGCCTCGGCATGTCCCCCACACTCTCCGGACCACCTGGACGCGTTCGGCCGACAAACTTGAGTCTCTCAAAGCAACAACACAGCACACCCAGCATCTTCCACTTGCGGCCCTGCATTTCTCTTGACACGCGGCTCCTTAGCCTTGCTCGCGTAGCACCACGCCACCACCAGGACGATGGGTTTCCCAAGTTGGCGCGGTCCTCGTTGCTCTGCAGAGCCTACGAACAAGAATGCCCTGAAAGTTGGCACCTCGAGCGCAAGCAGCTTCCAGCATAGCCAGCCGAAAGTCAATCAGATCAACCAAATAGAGCAGAGAGGCCAGTGACAGCAGAGAGAGTAGAGAGATGTTTGTTGGCCAGCACTCCAAGCTGATAACAGCCAACAGCTGACCAGGCTTGCCAGTGCCTGAACACTGGATGGATATCCCGGCCGCATATCTCAACACGCCCAGTGAGCTGGTCTCTCAGCGTGCGCCCCATTCGCCGTCACGGTCCCCTACTGCATTCTTGCGGCTGCTGAGTCCAGAGATCGTGATCAGACGCGGGGAAGAACAAGGCGCCTTGCATTTGTTTGCAAAGCCGAGTGCCTCAGAATCTGAGATCCGTTCACGGATGCCTCTCTGGATCCGACAGTCATCCCGGCCCTTAGCCTATGTTGGCACCTGATTGCGGCCTTTGCCATGTCAAGCCCACCCTTCACCGACCCTTGGGTGGTTGACTCTTGCAAGCATCATATCATGACGCATGCTCTTCCACTGACACTTCTTCTCCAATGCCGCCAAGTGGCACAAGCAGCAATGGCAGCACTGGCACTCACTCCATCACTTCCCGTCCAGCCAGAATGGGACTTGGTAGTGCCGTGATCAGCCACAGATGTTCCACCTTGTCCAGTCTACCTTGACGCACCCACATATTTACACGCTGCCGAGTTGCAAGGGGGGCCGGGGCCCGGATTGGCCACCGTTGGATGAATTTCCAATCCTCCAAGTCTGTGGTCCACTGCCTGTATCAGACAGATCTATGGAGGCCGTCCCTCTGGGTGCGTCGACGATACCTAAACAGCTCACTGCCATAGACACAGCCATGGTTATTGCTTCACGTCCAATTGTACCGACGACTTGTGCCGAGGGGATGGCGGCAAGAATGTTGAGATGTGAAGGTTAGATTCTGGCAGCAAGAATGTGAGAGGCGAGGGTTGGATCTCTTGATGCGGCTGCTTGGAGCACGATGTCGGCCAGGTTGTCGGAAGGCAGAACGATGTCAAGGTACTCTTGTAAGTCCGGCTCGTTGGCCCTCAGTTGCGAGAAGATGCCGAGGCTGGTTGCCCATGCTGTCTTGTTCAACCGGAAACAGAACAGGGACGGCAAAGCCACATTGCTGCTCCAAGATGGGGAGCGTAAAGCTTCAAGATGCTGTCGTCGGGACGCGGGTTCGCAATGGATGATCCTCTAGCGGCAACACAAAGATTTGAACACGGACGGCCCGAATGGGTGGCGTTGAAACTCGGTCATGACGACAGGTCGTCGTTTGGTCCAAGCCCACGCCGAAGAGTCAAAAACGCGAAGGTCCGAAGACTGCCACAACGACGGGGTGAAGAAGCAAGCCAAAGATGTCACAACCATGGTAAGAAGCCACCAAGCTCCGAAGAGGCAATGCTTCCGCTGGCAAATGTTCAGGCGTGTAGCTTGAGAATCACGGCTCGATGTACCCTGGCCGGGGCTGTGGAGTCGACCGAGGCTGGAGTGAATAGAATGTGGCCCGGTTGCAGAGATTCGAGCATGTGTCCATGGTGTTCAACTGCCACTCTCACCGCGCGGAAAGGCAATTGTGATGCCGCGAAGCATCATTCGAACCCGCTGCCCGATGCCCTACTGACAAAGATGCGTGAACAAAGCGGCACACAGACCTCGCTAAGGTTTGACTGTTGCCCGACGTTGAGAAACGCCGACCCTGACAGGGATGAGTTTCGAAGGACACTACAACCGCTGAAGACAGCTCGCTTTTCGTGTCGGTTGGGATGAGAAGGACAGATGTACCCCATGTCGAGTGGAAAAAGGGAACCTGCCGAAGGTTGACCTGAGCTTGTTGCGAAGTACTTCATAGAATCACGAATGGGCTTCGAGGTTGGCGGGGCATTCCGACATTTCCGGCGAACTCAATCTGGTGTTGGTTTTCTTTGTGATCGAGAGCCTCATGAGTAACGATGCTCTGGTGAACATTCCACTCCTGCCTTCCCACATGCCAGCTGTGAAGAGGTCGAAAGTCACACGCGGCCGCACATAGAGAAACAGCTGGTGCAATGAGGGCCTGCGATAAGGCGAGGAAAAGGGCGGCAAGACGTGAACCACGAGGAGAGGTTGTGTGCCGATGCCTGTACCGGAGCTCAGGGAGCAAGCTCCCCTTGCATGAAACAAGTTGGGCGTTCTCAAGCGAGCTCATGTTGGTGATGCGAAGAGGTACATGTTGATTATGCGAACAGGCCAGGACGAGAGCAGGGTCTCGGGAACTGCCAGACCAGTGTCGTGTCGTCGCCAAAAGCGCCGATAGCAAACATAGCGCATGGACAGGCCTTGGGAAGGCTAACAAGTTGGATTTGTTGAACTCAGTGAGATATCCTTCTCCGGTTAAAAGCCGACACACTGCCTGCAGAGATATTTATCAATAGCGGCGCTTGGGCGAGACGTCGTCCAATGTCGAGACAGTAAGGATGCTGGGTGTCGGATGTAGGCTGGTGTCGTGCACCCTTTTGAAGGCGTGTAATCGGAGAATATGAATTGTGTTGCCAGGCTGCGAGAAGCATCCAACGTAGAAAATTGGCGATAGGTGCTGTTGCCGTTTGTGCAGTAAGCCTTGCACTTGAAGCAACCTAGTCAGTCCAACGACAAGGTCTGGAGATGTCCCGATATCATATGAAACCCGTGTCCCTGATATTACAAGATGACGCGAAAACAAGACGACAAGATGACAAGATGACAAGATGCTGATGTTTTGCGCATGCTTCCATGAAAATGAATTGTATGATATCGTGCGTCGTGACCAAGAAAGACCGCGGACGACTCTGAATGAGGTCGAGCCCAGTGGCAAAGACAGATCACATGGTTGACCGAATATATAACTCGAAAGCTCAAGAGTGACCAGGTACAGACTCGAGATTGTGTAACACAAGGAAAAGTCCAAAAGAAAGACCGGATTTTGGCTTGTCACGATGAACAGACATGATCGGATCAACAGCAAGAATGTATAGAGACAGGACAAGAACGTACGATAAGGAGCACTGGATCCTTTAAGAACACCAAGTGGCACCCGCAACGGCCTCTTGAGGCGTGCTCAAAGTCAGAACACACAAGGAAAGCGACGACCAAGGCTGAAAGACAGGATTAAGAGCCCTCCCAGACGCGTTGAGGGCCAAGCGCAGATCTGGGTATGGTCAACCCCGGGCTTGGATCAGATCCCTCCGAGAGAGCTGCTGCGCATGTCCTGGGCTGGCAACCCGGGTCGCCTCAGCAACAGGAGACGCACGGCGTGGAGAGCGCAGTGGGAGCCGAAGCCCTGATGCAGAATGGCCCGCGCAGCTGGGCTGTATCGGGAAGCCGTGTCGGAGAGCCGTGCCGGGAAGCCGATGTGGGACATGACGTATTTCTGGTTGCTGGCAGAAGTAGCCCTCAGCAGCAAAGCAGCCACAAAAGTCCGGACCCAGCGTTGCGGCATATTTTGGATGTCTCGCTCGCTACTGGAAGCGACGGGGCAAGATGTCTTGTATGCCGGAGACCACGGGCCATCTTTGGCGTGACAGTCGGATGGGCCACATTACTGCGCTCAGTTGACGGCACCGGTTCGACGAAAAGCAGCCAGTGGCGACCGAATGGGAGGCTCGGAGCGTGGTGGTGGCTGGACAGTCGTTGTCAGGGAACGATCGGAAGTCGGTGGGTCTTGGGGGCTTCGGTGTGACTGTATAGTCCCATGTTAGAAAAGAGATCTGACAAGGAGCTACAAAAGCACTGGAGTGCCTGCTGTGGTTTCCAATCACTCACTGAGTAGGTCTGGGCAGAGTTATCTCATCCCAAGTCCGTTTGCCGTTGGCTGGCGATACCGAGGAAAGGTTGTCGTGCTGGAAGGAGGCTCTGTGGCGCGAAGGAATTGTCTTTAGGAACAGTCGGGCTTGTCTCACAGTCGATGGGGGCCATGGTTGGTTCCTGGTCACCAAATCGCACATGTTAGCGTGTGCAATACACTTTCTCAAGAGAAATGCCCGAAGGGTTCCAGCGCTGGAAGAGAACCCACCTCATGTTTTGGACCCCGTCTATCATGATCGTCGCTGACAATAGCAAGCTTTCATTGGCGTTGCGTGAATAGTCGGCGCTGGGTTCCATGTGGAACAGGAGTCAGCGTGGGAGTCGGTGTGGTTGAGAGTTGGTGTGAGAAAGTGTATGAGTTGGTGTGGGTGTGGCTGAGAGTAGCGGGCAGCAAGTGTAGAGGTAAGCTTGGCGAGGGCTCGGCACGTGCAAGTTGGCGTATCATCAGCGAAATTGCCCGTGCTAAGTCGCGAGTCGCGTTGCAAGCATGATCACACGCTTGCGGTTGAAGACAGGTTGGCGTGGACATCTCAGGGGCTGGGTGAAGGTATGGTACGCTGCTTCTGTCCGACTGCTCCATCACAATATTAGCTAAGGTGACTGCTTGATTGGCGCATGGCAAGACACTCACCTTGCCGGAGACATGGTCCGAGGTTAGGGTGACGAAGCCACGGGGCCAAGCCTTGAGGCCATCGCAGCCCCGGCTATCACGAAGCATAACCGACCTGAGACCGGAGAGAGGCGGGGGGTAGTTGGTACTGGAACGGGAGCCAAGTGTAGGCAGCGGGCATGGTCCAGCGGGCATGGTCCAGCGGCGATGCATCGAGCGGAGCACATCGGGACCTCAGAGACGAGAGACTAACTAGCAGGCACTGCCAGAGAAGTTGAGATTTTGGCCAGAGAAACTGGGATTTCTTGACAGAGAGGTAGGAAAACTCTTGACAGAGAAGGTGAAGGACAAGTTGAAGTCGGGAGAGCAGTGGAAAGAGATGTTAAGTCTTCGTAGAGAAGTGGGCAAGACTGCGTTTATCAGGGGATGATGCTGTCGGATGTTGCCGTCGCTCTGAAAGCTGTCTGATGCAGCGAAGCGAACGCGCCACCGCCCGTGTTTGTTCCGCTCCGGTTTATGTTTGTTCGGCTGCAGAGGCTCCGCTGCAGTCGGTTCCTGTTCCGTTGTAGAATTCGTGTTCCGCTGCAGCAGTGGCGAGGATTCTTGTTCCCGTGGATCCTTGTTTTGCTGCAAGCAAGAGTTCTGTTCTGCTCACTGCAGCACATAAACCGACTGCAGTGGACAACATTGGCCCAATGCAGCGGATAACACACCACTACACGCCGCTGCAGCGAATTTCTGTTCCGATGCGGAGGGTTCCAGGTTGCCTGCTGCTCTGCTGCAGCGGAACAAACATACGCTGCAGCGGCTTGCAGCGGTGGACTGTCCGCTGGAGCGGGTTCGGTCCGCTGCAAATGGGGTTTCTGCTGCAGTGTGCTGTGCTGCAGCGGAACAGAACTTCGCTGCAGCAGAAAACTTCACTGCAGCGGAGCAGGAAATTGCTGCACTGGGTTGTCTCCTGCACTGCTGCAGCGGTACAACCGCAGCGGAACAAAACTCGCTGCGGGGGGTTTGTCCGGTGCAGTGGGTTCAATCTCTGTTCCGCTGCTGTGGGTTGTGCTGTAGCAGTGGGTGTTCGGCTGCAGTCTGTTTTTAGGGACCCCCGCACAGGCGACATGGCCTCGTAATCAGTATTCCACTGGAGCTTTGGCCCGAACACTGCATCCTGCGCCTCGTGGTCAGAACTTGGGAGCAACCAAGGCAAGCTTGCTCGAACCTGATAACTAGCCGCGATATCACCGTTCACAACCAGCATGGACTAGTCTTTGAACGGGTGTGTCCTTCAGTTGACGACGCTCTGGGAATGGCGCCAATACTGCCAGCCAGAAGACACCCGGGGAAGTAAGTGATTTGAATCTGCACAATCAAGTCAAAGTAAATTACTGACACGCCAGGGGCATCCAAGTCCTGCCCGTGATTGCCTGTCGCCAGGCCGAGATGCTGCCGCTCCAGACTTTGGCCCTGAACTTGGGTAAGGTCCATCATCCGCATTACCTGTTGTCCTTTCGTGGGGCTGCGAAACTGGGATCCTTGGCTAACTTTGCCCCAAGATTGGACAATCATGCAAGCGGTTCAGTCATCCGCCCGCATTGCGGTCGATGACCACGGCGTCGTGACTCCTCTCATTTTCTCTCTGCCGAGAAGTGAGATGCAGACAAGGACTGAACGAGACTCCTCGAGTTCTGGACTCTGTGCCGGTATTTCAGGTATATTGGTAAGTTGTTGAACTCGCGTGCGGCTGAAGGGGGGATATTTGCGCATGAGCCAGTCTGAACGGATCTGTCCCGACAGCCCAAGTGTTCGCCTGCTGACTACAGACTTCACGACAGCTCTACGATAAGCACGGTTGGAAGACGAAAGACCTCGGAACGGCATCGTCGCCCCTGCCTATTAGAAGCGCTTCTCACACTTACCAGAGAGTGTCCACTTGAGATTTAGCCGAGCGAAGGCTTGGGACAACTCAGGTCAAGTCAGAATCGGGATGTATGCTTTGAGCTTTCCTCATACTCACCACCGTTCTTACACGTTTTAATCATCTTACAGATAGTTGCCGGCATGTCGGAGTTCAAACGTCCGCTTCCATCTCCGATCCAAGCCCTGACTGCCCGTTTATTGACGATGCCGGCATCAACTGGCCTCACCTTGTCCGCTTTGCACTTGCACGGCACATTGCATGCAAAGAAAGCGACTTACCACGGTCATCTTTGCGGTCTGTCTTCCGAAGGTATGCTTGCACCGCATTGTTGTCCCTGATATATCGACCACAGAGCTAACTAAGCATCGGCCTGGTCTCTTCGTTTCGGTGCTGGGCAGCCGCCCGAGACGGCGGAACATCGGCCGAGACTTCAGACACAAGGGCGGCGGTGTGCCGCAAGCTACGGAGAAGGTGGCCAAGTACCGCAAGGGCATTGGCTATACACCGGATAGCTGGCATCTGCCGGGGCTCCCGACCCCACAGGGCCTCCACCGCAGGCGTAGTTGTTCTGGGTCAGTCCGAACATCCCGGTTCTCCCTTTACCCTCTGTTGTCAACCGTCTCTCTTCTAGCTCTTCCACTTAATCACAGTGTGGTCCAACAACGAGCGTGTCGCCGAATGTGTTCTTTGCTGAGGTTCCTGCCAGCCACGACCTCCGCACAACTACACCACCGACGAGTTGGAACGGTGAGCCCGCGGCAAGTTAAGACGATTTGACTAAGCCTGCAACTGCAGAACATACGCTTTAACACCAGAAAGTCGGTAAGGACCAGTTCACATTCCCTCTTCGCCCTGATGATGGGTGAGACCAGGTCCTGACACGGCGGAGATGCAAGTCAAGCGAAGCTTGTGAGGATGGGATGGCATGCCACGAGCCACCCGGGTATTACCTGATCGCCTCGATCAGCGCACCCGCAGCGCATAATGGCGTATGGTGCTCCAGTTGTCTCAAGATTAGCTCAGTCCAACGTACCCGATCCCGGGTTGCACAAACTCTCGAAGTTGATGGTCCCTGAACCTATACTGCTTTTCACTCTACCACTAGCCACCTGGAACCTCTGTCTCACGCTGACTCGACTCATAATGCCGCAACGATGAGCCACAAGACAAGGATGCAACAGTGGTCTCGAACAAGTGTTTGTCTCACCTTCCGCTATCAGATCTCGACGCATTCACCTTCCCGTCCCTCCCAGCCCTTCTCAAGTTTCCTTCGCAAGGGAGCGCGTACAGCAGAGTGCGTCACTACCAGGACAGAACGAAACATGCACCAGACGAATTGCAGAGCATGAGCACCTTTACCCAACGCTAACCCCTTCCCAAGCAAAGTGGTGACTCCCTCATCCTTCCACATCAAGCACCTTGATTTCAGGCCAAAAGCCATCTTGTCTGATCCTCTGTGACAAGAGTTAATGGTGTCAGACAGGCATGTTTTCTGCTATCATGTTCCAATTGTGTTGCATTATCCGTCTCCCTCGTTCAGCAGCCACTTCTGCAAGGTCACAACTGCGGGCTGTGTATCGTTGTACCCAACCATCTCCATATTCAGCTAACATCGCTCGATCACCTCACTCATCCCCAATCTTCCCGACACCGTGCAGGCAAGGCACCGCTACGTTGTTGCTCGACAGACAGCGCCTCGCGTGACACACGCGTCTCCCATGCCCACTCGTCAAAGCCGTTGAGTACCGTATCCACACTTCCAAGGTCCTCAGCTGCAAGGCAGCTTCCGAAACCCACCTGATAACAATCAACAGGTCCATCTACGGGATCGCTTTTCGAACTGAGAGAACCTTGCAAGCGCACTATGATACAGTTCCTTAGTTTTCTCTGGTTTGACTCTGCAGACCTGCGCAGACCGCCACCCACCGCCACACCTACTCACCGCTACATATCGGGTCTTGGATCTCGAAAACTTGGAAAGGACAGGACGACAAACCATGCCATACATGCTCCCTCCGACGGGTCTGTCACCTTGAACCAGCGCCTGGGCTTCTCGACACATTTCAGCTGACCTCGACCGTTGCCAGGATGGCGGGAACATTTTGCTGCTTGATCGCAAAGCGCTTACACCTGCCCATTGTGCGGCCGCTTCGACGTTAGGCGAAGCGGTGCAGAGCCAAGGATTGGCACGACAGGGAGTGCAGCATGAGGTCTTGCTGGCATTAATGACATCCCCGTGTCCAAAATGCAAGCAACGGCCCTCGGTTAGCTACAAGATCAACAATCCTGATCTCATACCGCGGTGAGGCGAGTCAAGAACAATCCACGAGCGCTCCGTGACCATATTGACAAGAAAGCCTTCCCTTGGAGCCGAGATCATGGCGATATCCAACGAACATATTGCGACTTTCAAGACTTCCATCGTCGACACGAATTCCCCGGTCAGTGGTCCCCTGTTGGCAACATCGATGTGGAACATGGGAGGCCGTCGAGCAATGACAGGGCTGACTAACAGAGCAGTTGTTTCCTATGGTCAGCTCCAGGTTGATCCACGAGATGGTACTCCATTGATCGTCCAAGGACACACCTGCAGTGTACGTCTACTCTACAACGCTGCTTTTTCTCGCTTCCGAACTGCAAGACTAGCTAACCACGACCCAGACTATGTCCGGCTACCTGCTCGCGTTCAGGGCCATGGCAGCTTTACGTGACAACGATGGCGCTGCAGGGACCTTACCTTGCCGCAACAAGTAAGGCATCGTTTGACTCGAATCCATGACAAACATCACAGCTGTGTATGCGATTCTCTCGTCGGTCCCGTCGCCAATCATGCCCTCGACACTCGCTGACAGCTCAGTACCTCAAGGCAACCCCACATCAAGTTGGCAGCCACAGCTCATTGGTAGTTCGGCATCCTTGGCCCGCCGAAGAAGCAGCGCTGCAACCCGGAGGCTGAGGTGTTGACAGCAGGACATGCACCAGGACTAGCCAATTGCTTAGTTTCTTCGAAGTGTCCGGCAACTGCAATGCACAGTGACCGGCGCCTTGCCCCCTTCGAGCAGAGCGGCGGCAATGGCACCATCAGCTCACTGCAGCTCGCAAGCACCGCCGTATCCACCATGCCTCACGCCTGCTGCGCTAGGGTGAGCCAGACAAGCTGTTCCAACCGATGACCGTGGTTCTTCTTTGGGACTCGGGCATCACGGGTTTGAGCAAGCGGCAGTGTGTGGAGGTCCAACTCCCTGGCCTCGGGCGGTAGGCTTGATGATGTGACCAGGGGATCGTGTCGGAGAGTGCAGCTATGACGCCTTGGGACTGCGGGTACGTGACTGAGACACCTTCAGATTCTTGCTTACCATTCGACCCGATACTGGTTTAAGGCCGTCTCCCACATCCTCTTCGAGATTTGTTCCAACATCACGCGCCGGTGAGTCGGCCTCGGCTGACTCTTGCCCGTCCTCTCCCCGCTGAACATTCAGCGAATGCCGGCCTGGGAGCTCATCATTGACGGGGTTGGAGTTGAGCCGTGTCATGTCCAGGTCTTTGTGGGACCTGTTAGTGCTGACGTTGTCTCTGAAATCCTAGACTTGCTTGATATTGGGGGTAAGCAAACCCAGTTCATGGCCATTCGTGCACCGGGGCATGGACTGATCGCTCACGGGCAAACTGACCAGATAACTGAAGGGCGGCCCGGCGCACCAACCGCCCGCATAATGATGTGAACCCTTGATGTGTACGAAGGCGGTGCCGATGGAGGAGATGCCGAAGCCTGGCTTGTGGGACACACCTCTCCCTTTTTCTTCTTTTCCCCCCCTGGCTTTGGGTAATATTCTGCCGTGTCCCAAGTGAAGGTTGTGGTGAAGGTTGTGGCGACGGTGAGCAATCCTCAGCAAGACCGAGTTAGGTTAAGCCTTGATACCCTTGTGGAAACATGCCTTCCCTCCGTTGCCTTTGGCCTTGTGATACGGCATTTCCACAACACGGTCTTGAAGTCCATAGGTCTTCCAGTCAATATTTCGTGGACTAATCTATCTCGTCCGTGAGTCAACAACGACAACGCACAGCGAGGATTCAGGCTAACACGAGACATCACCCTGCAGCATCCGTTGAAGATTAGTTACCAAACTCGTCATGTGTGACCAGTCGGTCTTCTACATCTCCCTCTCTGACAGCATCCCGTTTCGACCCAGCCTCGACCCAGCGCTCTCTCATCCTCGTCGGTGCAGATCCGCGGGATCGAGACGCAGAGCTCACACCAAAGATTCCCAACCATGCCCGTCCTCCCGTTTCGGCATGAGCATGCAGTCCACGGCTTGAGCGATGTGATATTCTGCGCAGGAAGCTGGATGGAGTTCTCGGACATCTTGCCAGCCCATCCTAGTGGAATTGAAGCTGATACTGCTCAGCAAGTGTATCAGAGAGTGGGAGTGTTGGTGCCGTGGGTGTTCGACTGAACAATGGACGGAAAGCTCGACATGTGCAGCACGCTGATGCCGACAAGAAGGCGAGGAAGGCAAGTGATCTGCAGAGGTGCTCTGAGTCTGGCTTGGGAGGGTTGCCAGACATGGTCCCCATCCCTGAGACCATCACCGGCCATGAACCTGGGCTGTCACTTGGGAGTTCAACTGTAACGGCAGGCGTCACAGCCCATCCACGTCGGCGATAGTGCAGCGCCAGCACCTGCCTCAGTACCGCCCTCAAGCAGCCGGGAGCTTGGTGGTGTCGGTCCAGGGGCGGAGATGATGTCCTGGTCCAGACCGCCGTCCATGGCCGAGGGGGCTGTGACGCTGTGCACACTGCAGGCATACTGCCTTATGATGCCTGAGATCTCCAACCTCGTGTTTGCCCAGTCACTGGAACAGACACTCGCGCTGATCTCTTCCTCGTGAAACTTGCTCGGGCGGTTGAGCAACGTGGAGGGGAGGCTCGCTTGGTTACCTGGTGTCGGTCGGGTTCTCGGACTTTCCCTTCTTGTTGACATGGTCCTGTGCACAAGTCTGTTGTTAGTGCACGGTCTTCGAGGTGCAGGAGCGTATTGAAGTAGGCAAGTAGCTGGACGACTGCTTACCTCGCTCAGTCGTTCCTCGACGGGAAGGGACTCCTGGACTCCGGCCCCTTCGCTCAAAGCCAGAGTGAGATTCTGTCTGCGACGTCAAGCCATGGGAGCCGTAGTGCTGCGCGCTTCGGGAGCTTGTCTCTGGATTCTCCGATGGAAACCCTGGGATGGTCTGCTCCACCGTTCACCTTGTACTTGTTCTGTGCGCGCTCGCCTGGTCGGTAGCTCGATAATGGTCGACCAAAGCTTGTCCATCGTTGTGCTCGTCCCGTGTTCCCGGGATGCTGGACATTGGTGGGTATTGTCTCGGGCGGGAGGTTTGTTTGGCAGATCTCGGTGTAGCTGAAGAGAGGGTGGGAGTTGCCGTCTTGCCGTCGTCCATCATGGCCTGGAAGAGGAGGAGCGTGACGGCCGTGGGCAGTGGTACAGCGCCAAGAAGAGGAGTTTCGCAAGTCTTGTGCTCGTTCTTGGGCTCGGCGCGGCCCTATCAAGTGTATTGATCCTTCTCGGCGGGGTTGCGATACCGCAGGGATGACTTGGTCGGTTGGAGGGCATTCGTCGGTACTTCAGCTCTAGAGAGCATTCCTATGCCGCAATCGTGTTAGCCTTTGGACCTCGATGTCCATACTGTCGACCAACTAACCCGGTGCTGCCCTTCCTCGGTCGCTATGTCTGGGCACGGAAAGCTTCAAGGGCTTGAGGAAACAGCTGGCTCGCTCGGAGAAGGCCTTATGGCTGGTAGAGAAGCAACAAGCCGTCATTCCTGTTTTCAATGCAGCTGCTGGCTCGTTGCCTGTTCTCGTGTTAGGTGTGCAGGCTGGTTCGCAGCAAGGTTTCCATCTTCATAATTGAGTTTCTGTTTTTGCTTTGTCGGACAGTCACGTCACTAGAAGCGGCAAAACCTCGGATGTACCTCGGTACTTGCCGTGCAGCGTTCTACTGTGTACGCCGAAGATGGACTATGGTATAGGGTGTGGATTTTCTCGGCTACTGCAAGGTACGCTGGTACATGCAGCTCAGGACCTCCTGATCTTGACTTCGCACTCCGGCCACTGACATTGCCAGCCCGCAGTGTTTTTATTGAGCAGTCCAGAAACTCTCCTGTTCTCCTCGAGCTCAGATATCATCCTGGCACAGCTTTCACGCAAGCCTCCCGTCGTTATGCTCGGATTCGAAGATTCAAGAGTCGTCTTCGACTGCCGCCAACGACATCCTGCGTCAGATCGACCGAGCTGCCAGATGCTTGAACCCGCGAAGGTGCTTGCCCTCCCACAGTCAATACTTATCCCGCCATACCTAGGCACATCTAGCACAGCCTAGAACCCCGACAACCAGCGCTTCGCCGTCCTCGCGTACAGAAGGCCGACCGTCAAGGGTATATTAAGTACGTTACATAGGCCATACCTCTCGCGCTGTCTCATGTCTCAACCTCTGATACTGACTCGTCACCACACAGCGGCTCTTTTCCTCCCCCGAACAGAGGACTAACACTCCAATGCTACCGACCTTTGCAGCAGCGAGCGGAGCACGACATCTATCCTAAGAACCCGCGGATTCTCCGCGCCTCCTGTCCAGACCTCGAGCCGCAAGTCTACAAGATACCAGAGCTTAGGGTGGAGCACAGGCAAGCTGGATTAGTCCCATGAGCCCGGACACTCGAGAGAGACAAGGCTGAGCAAGAACAACACAAAAGATGAGGAGACATGGGGCGTGGCGCACAGGCTCTAGGAGGCGAGATGATAAACCAGGATAAGTTGGAGGCGGGCAAGATGGAAGGGAACAAGCGGAACAGGGAGAAGATAGAACAAGGTCAAGATGGAGGGTACAAGACCAAAACCAAGACCAAGACCAAGACCAAGACGAAGAAGACAAGGGCTGTCAGTGTCAGGAGGACGTGGTGAACTTGGAGGACA
>JANBVN010000131.1:0-75255 GCA_030052785.1 Coniochaeta hoffmannii | reverse complement strand
CAGGGAGGACAGGGAGGACAGGGAGGACAGGGAGGACAGGGAGGACAGGGAGGACAGGGAGGACAGGGAGGACAGGGAGGACAGGGAGACCAAACCTGGAGATGAATTGTGCGTCGCTTGATCGGGCAGCTCAACATGGTGCAAGACAAGGCTGAGGAACACAGGAGCAAGAGGACATGCCGGAGGGACTGCAACCGCAATTCGAGCGGATCGGCTTCCCGCGAGTCCGTTGCGAATACTCGACAGTCTTCGGATGAGGAGCCTTCGGTGGACAAGATCATGTTCAAGAAGCTTTTAATCGTCTTCATTAACGTGCAAGCACGTGCCTTTAATCAGCTGTTCGCCCATCCACGATAGCCCACTAACCAGCCCTTCTTCACCACGTTATGTAGCGCGGCAACTGGATTTTGACGACATGCGAGCATTGGAGGGAGCAATATGCTTCTGTTTCCGCTGTGTCCGCGATGCCGCGTTGTGTAATGTGGGAGTGGTGAGCTTGTTACTCTGACTTTGACTCTGGCAGCTCAGCGCCTCGACACAGCCCTAACTCAGCTCAACGTGGTGGCATCCGTGGATGATGACATGTTGATGGGCTAAACTAAGGTGCCGGGGCACTGGCATCGGACTCACACTTCTGCTGTGGTTACGCAACGTTCATGCGGTGAGCACCTGACGTCCATAATCTATCAAAGGGGCCGAGCTAGGTCTCTAGGTATCGCTTTAGCACTACTGCTACAATCTCCTCTCCAGCTTCACCGCATTTCCGACGGTTGAGTGTCTCCTAGTTCACCGCATTCATGTCCATCTATGGCATTTCGCCTCCTAATCCAGTTAATTCGAGAGCATTCTCCCTTCAATCTTCACTTCAAGCGAGAACACTTCCACGCTATCCAGCGACGAGTCATCCGCTTACCAACCCTCAATTACCCGTCGGTTTGCCATACCGAAGAGTGCCACGCCGCGAACCTTCATTTAGACGGAAGCAGCGCCATACTGTCACCCATCACCTCAACCAGCTTGCTCAGTGCCCATCCCGCTCCGGAACCTGTCACGATGCCGAGGCTATTCTTCAGCACCATCCGGAGATCGTGCAGATTGAAGGCACAGCACCAAGCAACAGGAAGACCTCAATAAGCACCAAGTCTGTACCACCGCACATTCTCACAGCAGCCACATCGCATCCCGGCTGCGCCTACACGGGTATGGTCGTCACCAGCAGAGCCAGCACCAACACCAAGACCGTCTCCACGAACTGTACCACTTCACTCTGGCACGTCTGGAATGGGAGAAATCTCGATACCCTCTTCTTGTCCCGCAACAGGATCATCCCGACATCCCCGACCACAAGAAAGGGAGCCAATCCCTCCTTCACCTCCAACGCGTCATCAACAAGAAGCTCACGTTTACCAGCGGGGTCTGCAATTCGTGCCGCCTCACGACGTCAGTTCCATCTCCAGTTTTTTTCTTCCTCCATGTCCACCACTTGGAGAGTAGCCGGCCTGCGGATGTAGGCTCTAACCGGTCCTCAGCTGGTCAGATCCCTCGGCATGAGCGCCCAGATGTTCGTGGCCGCCGTCAACAGAACCGGGACTGTGGAGGTTGCTGTTGGGGGAGTGGGACCGGGGAAGAGGGGACTGTCGCTGCTGGGTGCTGCCGCTAGTGCTCTCTGACGACGCTGAATGCGGCCACGCCGGGACATGTTCAGCAAACGGCCGAGTTCAAAGAAGGTCAGTCGATGTCGCCGAAGCAGACACGACATTGGGAAATGGAACATCTGGGCGGTTTCGTTGAGCCGCAATTATGTGCGGTGTTGCTTACCGACTACCGTTACGTCGATGCTGGCGGACTGCTACTCTTCCCTTTGGCTGATACCGGGCTGTCTGGAGGTGGACCGACCAGGTCCGTGAGACGAAGACTGGAAGCGACTGGAGGAGAAGGTGTCGAGCTTGGCCGCGGTGCGATGGAAGGGGGGCAAGACTCGTGACTGTCGGGACGTTCAGGCGAGGAATGCCGTGAGGGATGTGCGTCGAGGAATAGAACATGTGAAGTGTCAGCACGGGCTGAAGCCTTGGAGAGGGCTGAGAGGCAGATGTCAGGAGACACCTGAAAGACTTGTTGCCGGATGGAAGGACCCATGGCGGTAGGTGATGTGTATGGAATGTCAAATGCTACACTCAATGGTAGAATCTCCCGTCTGTGTTGACATCTCAAGCCTCTCCGGGTACGGGCTGACTCCCTGATAACGCTGCGGCCTGGGGCCCTTGCCGCGCATGAAATGCGTCTTCTTTCCGAGAAGTCTCAAATCCACCAGCAGCATTGAGCCACCTCTCCACACCATCGGGACCGATTACACTTTCGCATGATCACCCAGCACGTCAAAAATAAGCAAGAGAGGTAGCTCTCTGCATCCCATATCGCCAAACAGCCCAGGTGCTCTCACCCTTGTTTCTTTCACGGGAACCACCCCACCTCATCCATTCGCTCTCCAAGCCATAACAGCACTCCTTCTAAATCGCAAGTTGTTCCAAACCCCCAGTGAGGCATTGCCGCCGGTGCCAATAGATAGGCAGAGATTGCAGTCATTCCCAGACGCAGTCCGGCATTGTCCGATGATAGAGTGACCATTCTTGCCGAGCAACCCCAGGAGATCGTAGTGGTGGACATGATCGCTCATCAGCGTCGAACGAGTGAAGGTACCTTAGCCTCATGGCAATCACCGATTGCTACCTATCCCGAAAGGTGAAAGGCAACCATGACCCAGGCAAGAAGCGTCAGGAACCGGGCACGCTGAGCTGTTGACTGAGTCCCTGTCTGCCGCGTCCAAGGTTTTCGGAGCCGAGTGCTGATTGGAGGCATCGTAGCTATAGCATATCTGATTGCAGAGAGGATGTTCTTCCGCATTCCGGCTCTGAGACGAAGACTGCATGCGGACGTGCCTCGCGCAATCGAACTCACTTGCACTTGACTGTGCGCTCTGGTTCCCTTCGTGAACATTCGGCGGCCATTGTTCGCCGTATGTGAAGCTCTTAACCTTGCCAGGACCGGCATTCCCCAACGAAGCCTTGTCTTCAGGGCCAGACTCCTCTCCAACACCCTGATCGGCGCCGTCGTCGCCTCCCGGGTCTGGTCTTTTCTACCTTCGCTGACCCCCTGCTAATTGTTGCCTGTACGCGAGAGTGTATACTCTGCGACTTGTAGGTATTGAGGGTCCTCCGGAGCTTTGGTACGCAGTCCGGCAAGTCGTTGAGCCTAAATCCTAGCCGGACCGCTCGTTGAGAGACGCACTTGGCACAATTCCAGGTGCTTATGGCAGCGTTGAACTTTTGTCGAAGGGCCCGGGAAGGGCCACGCTCGGCGTGTGCGTTGTCCCATGTCGATTTGATAGGTTTGGAAAGGCATCCCTCGCGACCGAGCGGCGGCCTGTGGCGGCAGGCTCCTTGATACCTTGAATGAAGGTAATCCCAGTTCGCGGACAAGATAGCAGGTACAAAAACGCGTCCCAGGGCTTGACCCAGCGATGAGCAGCACCAATGAGACACCGGTGTTTGTTTCGATGTCCGTCCTCGGGATCGACCAGAGGCCCCGACAGCCCGGCGCCTCGACGCAGCCTCGACACAGACAGTTGACAGTATGAGCTCGCGGAAGCGGTAGCGGACGTAGACAGGAAAACTTACCGCTGATTTACCCCAACCTGCTCGCTGTGGGTGCTCAGATGGCTGCTGTCGGTGGGCGGCTGTGACGCACCTATCGCTTGACGCCTGTGCGTATGTGTCGTGGCTGAAGCCACGGATGGGCCGATCTGAGCCTGGGACATAGGTAAGCATCCGTGCAGCGCGCCACTCCTCCCTCCCTTGACCATCATCCCGCGCATCCGTGCTTACCTGGGTCCTGCCTGATTGACATCTTCTCTCTTCCTCAGGTTGTTATTGCCGCAGCCTGATGTGGTCCTCGGGCCTGACTGAGCCAGGATTCGAGGCTTTGCTGTTGAAGTGTCAGCGACTCGGATTGCCATTAGTTAGAGCGGCTAACTCACTAGGACGCCACTCGGCGAATATTGTGACAGCCAAGCCTCGGAGTTCCTGATACGAGCAGCCACAGCGTTTGCGTTCACGCGCGCTGCGGTTAAGTTGTCGGGAAAAGAATCTTTTGGTAATGTAAGACCGTGTTTCCGAGATGGATTTGACGGCCTTGACGTTACAGGAGCCGAAACCACCGCTAGTACGAAAATGGGGATGGCACTGACGCTAAGATAGGCATGTGCCTGCAGAGACCCGCTGTCACGCTGGCATGCTTCCACCACCTACGAGTCGACAAGTCGAAATCCCTTATTTGTACTTAGAGCTTATGTCGACTTACACTTATTAACCACCATACACTTGGCTGCCAAGCTACCGAACGCCTATGTGCAAATTCGGTCATCCAGTGCGATCATCTTCTCCATGGCTGGCTTGCCGCTTTCGACCTTTCGTCTGATGGGGCATTTCTTCAATGTACCAAGCCCAAGTCCAACTAACTATGTATCATCGGTTGCCATTCTCTCAAAACATATCGCAAATACAGCTTCGAATGGTCCATGTGTACCCGGATTGACAGTTGAAGTCAAGCAAATCAGAGCTCGACAGTTGAGGTGTGTTTATGCCGGAGATTCTGGCCCGGGACCCACATTCGGAGATTGCCCCTGAACCAAATGCGAGCACGGCGAGGAAGGAGCTCGGTATCCGACACTATGACGCGGGCCGGACTCTCAAGCAGATCGTGATACCGGCGAGTTATATTTGGTCTCAGGCCTTACAACGCAGGGTGGTCACCCATCCTTGACCTTTTCGTTGGCCGCTGCAGTCTAATCTTTAATATCGGCTTGGGCTGTCATGTTGACTCTACTCAGTGCTAGCTGACGCTTACAAGACTAGACATATATCATGGCTACCTCGGCTTCCATACAATAACCAACGAGGCACTCCCTCGTCCACGAGAGGTGGACAAATCTCTCCTTCCAGATTGTGGACAAGACCAGGATATCATAGCATCTGCCTCATGACCCAGGTCGATTGGATGAGTAAAGTAGCACTGCCAAAGTCGAGCCTTCCCGTTCAGAGAACTTTGCACTCTTGGGAATGCCTTCCCCGGAATGGCAGGGACCATGGGATCGGGCCAGGCAAGCCAGATTCAGGTAATCCTTGCTCCAGGGGACGTTGCACATGTATCGGCAGGTCGTTCCTGAGTGTATCTGCCCATAACGTAATTCTCAAAGGTACATGAAATCTGTCAGCTGTGGCAATCCATACCACACGATACATTTCTCCTGGTTCTCGTGAGCGATCGTTGGGAGTACCTTCCCTGAGATCTGCTCCTGCCCACCCCCTCCCGGACCTCTGCTAGGCTGGCCGACCTGAACTTCTCGCTTCATTCTCGACCCTCTACTTCATTCTCCCGCCCACAGAAACCTTGAGTGGTGATGGTTTCAGAGCCGCAGCAGGGATACCTCTTTTCCTCCGCCTGCACCTATCAGCAACCATGTCGCAAGACGACGACAACCTGCCCGATCTGCCCGACGACCTCAAAGCGGAGATCGATGCGCTTGAGGCAAAGCTCGCCACCGACCTGGACGAATTCTACAATCAGTATCTTGCCGTCGTCCAGAAGATTAAGCAGTTCCTAGGCAACGAGGGAAAGCACCCTGCCGAGGAGCGCCTGTCAACTTACTTCACGCCAAATATACGCAAGTACATAGAGGACAACTATCACAGCATTCCCGGAGACGATACCAGGGACAAGCGAATCATTACTCTTCGACACTCGGTATGCAATAAGCTCCGAATCTATGACACCGACCTGTACAATGTGTTTGGCAACATGATGTCATCCCGGAGGTTCCTCGAGGAGATCAACAAGATCGCCCAGCATCATCCTTCGCTAGACGACGTTGCCGACTATCTCCATCGGGCCAGGGACGAACGCCTGAGCGCTCAATCAGGACCAGCAGGCGCCTTGCGGGGTGTAAGGGCTACCCTAGATTGGACGGTAAAGGACGCTACTCTCGCCGCCGAGAACCTTGGGCTCGGCGAGCAGAAGAACCCAAGGCCCCGGAAGAAGAAGGGACCGAAAGCGGTCAAACCGCTGAACGACATGCCCGAAACTGGTCGGTCTGGAGAGGGTACACCGGCAGATCTAGAGCAGACCGACGAGCAGCTGCAGCAGCCAGGCCACAACAATCTCTTGGGCCACACCGACGACGGGTTGTTTAATCTTGCCTCCGGCGAATGCCACGACGACGGCGAGGATATCCTCGACTTTGTGAACGATGTGAATATGCACCCTCCCGGAGACCTCTCTTCTCCTTTCCGACCCGGTCAGAAGCGGCCCCGTTCCGGGATGAGCGGAGGCTCGACGCCGAAGAGAGCCCAGTTCGAGACACGGAAGCAGAACGACGAGGGCCAGGATGAGCCAGAGAATACCACAGCCACCCCCAGGAAGGGCAAGATGGAGGACCACTTTGCCGACCTGTTTGCCGCGCCTATGGTCCCAGCTGCCCAATTCGCGAACGTGGGCGACTGGCTTAGGTCAAGCGCTCTGATGCAGGAGGCGCTGAGGAGGCTCAGCACACCCGGCCAGTGGCTCGACGACACCATGGTTACCGCCGCGCTGAGCCTGCTCACCAGCTGTCGGCCAGCAGAGGTATACGCTCTGGATTCCCACGCTGTTCAGACTGCCTCTGTCCTCCCACACGAGAAGAATCTGTCGTTGTACCAGACCGTCCTGCTGCCCCTGTTTATTGGGACCAGCCACTGGGCCCTGGTGGTGGTCGATGTGGCAGAGCGGAAGATTGACGTACTCGATTCTCTGGGCATCCAGGCGCCGCCAGCACTCGGTAACGGGGCGAGGAAAGCATTCGATACGTTCCTAGCCCTCCACCAGGCCCACCCTCAAGTCGGAACCTGGCGGAACTGGCCCGTTCAAGGCAGGGCCTGCCCCCGCCAGACCAACAGCGACGACTGCGCCGTGTTCACCGTCGCATTCGCCTACTATATCTTGACCGATACCGAGATGCCACAACATATCAGCGGTGAGGCTTGGCGCGCCGTCTTGGTGCGCCTTCTCTGCCGCCCCTACGGGGTTTCCGCCCCGACCATTGTGGACTGCCTAAAGCGGCAGGCCCAGAACGACGTCCAGAGGGAGCCGACTACGGTCATGCCGTCTGTCCGGAGCTGCTTTGCCGACGGCGGGTCTTCGATGATGGCCGCGCACAAAGTCCTGACGCAGAGGCACCAGAAGGATAAAGCCCGCGTCGACAGCATCACCCGCCAGGCCACAAGGACCAAGGATGCCCTGGCGCCGGTTCTGGAGGTCCTGCAGAAAGTGGCAGATCTTGCCACAAAGAGCCACGCCCACCACAGCACCCTCGCGACCATAGCGACGGACCATATCGACGAGTACCGCTTGCAACTCGCCAACCTGCAGCAGCTGCAGACCCGGGCCTCGGACATCGAGGATCATCTAGGTGCCACCTTGGAAGATCTCGAGGCTATCCTCAACGGTTCCCGCCACGGGATGCTGCATCTTGATCGGACGGAGCAGCTCGAGGCGCTCTTTCGCGAGGTCATTGCCGATTGCAAGGGAATCGATGCCGAGACGCAGCGGGACATTGAGGCCATGAAGGCAGAAGGATGGTACAGCATCGTGGGAGGTGGGAAATGAGGTGATTCGAGGAGCCGACGGGCGAGAGAATCCTGCGACTGGTGGCATTTGGTTGTTTCAAGCTCGGTGCGTTGCTTGTTTTGGTGGGAGGATTCGGGCTGATGATGGAGAATGGAGGTGGCCAAGGTGTTAGTAGGCGGTTTCGGAGCACAGCTTTTTCCAGAGGATTCTCTAGGCTCAGGAGGGCAGACGAACACGGCGATGGAGAGATAGGATCTGGGCCCAAGCGTGTTCTCTTTGCTATAGTGATGAACGAGGCCTTCTTCTTCCTCGCTGAATGCTAAATAATGCGGACTGCTTGCTTTGGATGCGTGAGGAAGGCGTGAAAGTGATAATGCTCAAGATTTCTACGCTTGTTAGTCATCGCTTGTGGTATGAATCTCCCACAAGTTGTATCCGCAGCTCTTGAATGCTTGATATCTGATGACTTACCGTATTGAACAGTGGTGACGGAGCTGGAGTCGACGGGGAGCTGAAGCCACGGGCGCTGCTTGCTGGCATGTGGAGGTGGCTTCGGGTTCTCGCTGACAGCCAACACGACAGGACAAGGTTGGCATGTTCAAGGTTGGCAACAACATGTAGTGCTGTGGAAGGTGGAAGGGTAGGCGAGGTCCATACCGTGTGGCCGATGGTGCCGGCTGAAAGATAACAAGGCGGGAGAGGAAGTGATGAGCGCAACTGATGATCCGGGACTCGGATTCGAGAGGGAGACCTGACCGGATTTCAAGGGCGAGAGGCCCTGAGATGAGTCCAGTACGTGGATGTGTGGATGTTGTTCGCCTAGCCGGTCTGCTGAAGTACCCCGTGTCTTGGGTGAATTGGTGGGACATTTGGATTCGATGAAGAGGGAAATAAACGCTCACTCAGCTTGGTCATTTGGGAGTTCAACTAATGTAGCCGTTGACTCCGTGAAACTGCTCGAAGAAATCAGTTACATTGAGAGTCTGAAATCAGCACGTCTCGAAATTCAGCACCCTTCGCGACGGCCTTTCCTTCGTGATTCATCTCCCCTCGAGCTTGGACTTGGGTAATGTTTGCATGTTGGCGACTCTGACAGCCCAGCGTTGACCGAAGGAGAGAGTCGCGCTGCGAGTTTGACATCGGCCTATCTCAACTTCTTACACACCTCAGGTCGGCCTCTCTTTCCTGAGGCATCTCCTGTAGAGCTCGAAGGCTTTTGACACATGTCAGCGTGCCGATGACGTGCAAGGATATGTGACATTGCATACCCAGCATCTGGCGCAGGCGAGGGGCCGCCCACGTCGGCATCGAGCTCCTGGCGCAACATAACTTGGAAATCCCTCTGGCCACTGGACTATGTTAAACCCCAACTCCGTTCAAAAGATGGCAAGGACCGTACATACCGTCCAGTGCTGATGACAGAGTGTGCTTTGTCCTGGTTGTGCTGAGGAATGCTTGTCCACCTGAGCAAGAGACCAGGTGGAGAGAATGAATGTTGCAATACGTCGAGGTGACTTGGACAGCCTGGAATCTCCAGAGCCGTTTGTATCCACTGGAAAAAATCACAGCCAGTGCTGGTATCTTGCCTGCTCAGGAGGAATGACGAGGTCGTGAGGAAGGAGAGTCGAGGATTTCGATACCAAGAAGCTTGAACGTTGGCGGGATTCAAGGTTGTAAGTACCAGACCATGGAATGAGCTGACCAACTTTTTTTCAGCAAAGGAGCTGAGTGAACGTGTGACATGCGTCGAGAATTCTCAGCGCACGTGGAGGGCTGCGACGATAAACCGCTACACACTGGTTGTCCTTGCAACAAAACTGCGATTGGACCGAGGCAAGACCGCCTTGTCCCGACCCACAAGGCGTTTTCTTGACCGCACAGAACGAGACGGATGTTCTGGAACTGATTTGTGTTAAGGCGGTGGCGTCTTCACTTGGCTATCCCAGTCAGATTCTTCGGTTCCGTGACAAGGCAACCATCGCCCTCCGCCATGCCGGGCTTGGCATGGTCATGGCAGGTCACAACGCCGTCTTCCCAGCACCGCAGGTCTGGCTCTGATACAGACTCTTGAGCCACAAAGTCAGGCTCTCAGCACCTGTCGACAGCAATGTCGGCTATCGGTGAGCTAGCGTAGTATGCAGAGTATGCAAGACTGCCATCGATCGGGAACCTTGACAGCTCTGGCGGCGGGTTGATGTCTTCCTTGCCTCAAGGTTCCTTCCTGCTTCTACCGGCAAGACTGCTTCGTAATGGCAGCAATGGATTCTCCGGAAGCAGCACCGCTGGATATATGTAGCTCGGTTTGATGTTCTGTTCCGAGAAGGCTGGACTTGTTCCGTCAGCGACGACGCTGTGTTCGTGCCCCGAAGCCGCTGCCGAGCGTTCCTGCCCGAAGGCGTGGATTCTCCGTTGGGGTGTACCACGCTCTGGTCCTGAACATTCGGAACGTGTACCGGAAGTCCACGAAGACTCTGACCGCTCCGAGCCAAACAACTCGTTGCCGGCGAGGCATGTATGCAGCCAGGAGAGAAGCGGGAAACCGAATCTGAACCTTGTGGACTAACCCCCCGGCCTTGAGGATGACTTGGAACTGCGTAACGGCCTGTCCAACAGCCTAACTATCATGGACCGTCAGCCAAGTTAAGTGTGTCTCGAAAGTTGTTGTGGATGTACTCTTTATTGTGATCTGTCGCCGACCAAGGGACCGTCAGCACAGGGAGCAGTGTGACACGACTGATGCTTGGCAGGACATGGTCCCGACGTTTCGTGTAGCAGGGCGGCGCCAACGTTCGCGCCGATACATTGCATTGGGAGAGGCCGGGACAGCTCATTGCCCCATCGCCGTGGTTCTCGTTCATCCGGTTTCAAGGCAGAGGCTCCTTGATGTTATGATGTTATGTTGTGACGTTGCGTGAATGAGCGGCACCGTCTTGGAATTGCCAGGGGCCGTCAACATCCGGCTGTCGGGTGCGTGTGTGGAGAATTTCGATCAGTGGCGCGACATTAGCATTGTCCGGATATTTGGATTTGTGCCAGTTGACAGTGCGATGCTTGGATGGGTCTGAGTCGTGCCAGCCCGGAACGCGGCAGGCGGGCCGATCCACCAAATTGGACCAATACTAAGAAATGGTGTTTTGGCTCACTTCCAGCACCTCCCGCACAAAGTCCAAGTCCCGCCGTGCCGAACCACCAAATGAGCGGCCGCAACTGTTTGCAGAGACGATCGAGGTGAGCTGAGGAATTTCAATCCACCTCTCGAACTCGGATCCTCGGATCCTTTGCTACTTCCTATTCATACATCCTGTCGCGTCGAAAGAAAGAGGGGCGGCGGCAAAGTATGGATCACATTCTCAAACAACAGCGCCGCATCTCGAATCGTTGAAGTCTAGGGTGCAATGCTAACTCGCTGTTACCAATGTAGACATACGAGGTCCCCCATGTCTCCCAAGCGGCAACTTCATCGAACATACTCGGCGGTCTCCAGCGCCTAAAGACCCGAAAACCGCGAGCTGTCATTGTCACTCCAGCCACTCAAAGACCTACTGCAACCCGCGGTACCTGATGCTACCTGCCACTCCCACAACGAACAAGGCGAGCTGGCGGATACGGAAGCCTCAAGCGCGGCAACATCGTCGTCCGATGCCGGTCAGGGACAACGCCTTGTGATCGATGGCGAAGAAACCGCGAACCCGCAAGGCTGCCGAGCCTGCTCCACAAGGGACCGGAACACGTCGTTCGCATAGAAGACCAGACATCCCAAGAGGGCAGCCGGGCCAACCTTCCCTAGCCGCTCTACCTGTCGCTGGGTCTGGGGAGCACGACGTCGGGACGCCCACAAAGAAGACATCGAGACTACCGGGCGACAAGCTATACGAGGAGGGACCTTTGGAGCACCGCACCACGCAACCCTGGCACCACGGCCAATGATATGGTCTGTGCTTATCCTCCTTCACTTTGTTCATGAAACCTGGCGTGTCATATCGAAGTCGAACGAGCCCAACCGCCACGTGGCAACGTCTGGACGAGCAGCGGAGTTCGCTCGAGGACAGCAGACCACTTCAGCATGAGCTACTAGGACAACGCACAACAGGAAGAAGAGGAGGGCATCGCGAAGGATAAGACCATCGGGGCCAAGCGCGGGAGGGAACATACCAATCCGGGCGGGAATGGACGAACAAACTCAAGGCGAGGAGCATGATGGCGAGCTGGGTGCGGAAGAACCGGACAACCCATTCGGGGAGCGACAAGGCAAGGCATTGCTGGAGGAGGAGGGCATGCAATTCTTGAATGCGGAGGGATACCGAAGAGCCGCAACACGTCTATCGCGTCTCCAAAGCGCGTAGGACATGTCGAGCTCCAAAATCCAAACAAAGCCTGTCGCGGAGAGCTTGGACAAGCCAACCATATCCTCCAGCATTTGATGGGCTCCGCGCTACACTCTCCTATCTCCACCGGTGCAATGAAATCCTTCTACAGATGGCGGTGACTTGCTCAGAATACCAGCGACGTCGCCATTCATACCCAACCCCGCCTCTGGGGGCGCGAGGTGGACTGAGGAATATCGGAAGTCGGGTTCCTTTACCCGGAGGGGAACAGGCAATCGTCTTGTTACAAAAGTGCCACAGTGCTCCCCAAGTATGTGTCTGCCAAAGGGGGTCCACTGACCGAGCGGAAGATGAGCAATATACACTGAGACGTGGGAAAGGGAGGAGGTGCATGCCATAGCTCAGTCAGCCCTCAACGACTATTTCCGACACCCATATAGTGAACTCCCCTCCTGTCCAACAATGCGCAACTTGACGCAAGCAGGCACGGGTAAATGGTCTCGCAGTATCGGGCCTCTCCATGCGGCCATCCCATCGTCCAAGTTTGGAGGCTGATCCGCAACTTCGAGATAGATGCACTGCCTAAAGTGGACTGGAAAGGTATGATGCGAGGTACCAGTCCGGCGCCCTTGGTGAGCGATGCAGGTCTAATTCGTACTGTGCATAGGACTGCAGCAATGAAACAAAACATATTCATATCCTGACTCAACATCTTGACTTTGCATCTGCGGGCAGGCGCCACGGGTCCGAGTTCGAGGTACGTAAGGTACCTTGCCAAGACCTTTGGATTCACCAACGGATGACGTCTCACGTCACTAGACCAAAGCCGGCCTGACTGACTCAGCGATGGCTATCCAATAGAAAATGCACCGATCGGCATACACACGACTCTATTCACCAAGCAGATTGTTTACCAGACATCGCCAGAGCAGCTCACTGACACCCCTACGCACATTGCACCCCCGGCAGTGCAGCCGACATCGAGGTGACGCAAGCGAGACGTGATGGAGGACACATACGATGCCTCCCAGTCGCTCTGCGACAGGATCCGACGTGCTCAGCGCGTGTGATGTACGCCTTGAACGCCGCCAACGAGCGGTCTGGCCTCTGTCGCAGACTTTTCCAGTGCCTTCGCTGCGGTTTCGAAGTCGTCGCCCAATGTCGCGATTTACTGCCCGATCGGCATCATGACCACAAAGAACTCCGGGTCACTGGGCGTCTCGTCTCGTCAGAGCCCGACATGGCGTTCTGAGGCGCAGCCATGAGCGGTCGGGCCCCAGGCTCCCGAAGCTGAAGCTCCCGGGCGTCGCCTGGGTCATCGGCTGGCCGATCAAGGGCATCGTGGTGAACCCCGCGACGCGCGTATCGGCCGCTTCGACCAGCACCCTCGCCCTCTTCGACGACACCTATGACGGAGGGCGCCGCGGGGACCCCGTCTGGCTGTTTGTGCGCCACAAGACCTGGCATTGTCCCATGCTAGTGCGCAGACACACGCAGCAGTTCCACGGTGCCGCGCGACACACTGAGGACGCCAGGCGTAAGTACATGCCGCCCGAGGAGCTCCGTGCGTGTGAGGGGGCGGGCGGGAAGATCACCTCGCCGCCCTGTAAGACGCGGGATGCCCTCGAGCGCAGTGAGCTGTGAATGCATTGGAAGGGTCTTCAAGGTTGGAGTAACATGAGGCCGTACCCGTCCAGTCCACGTGTCTCTCCATGTGAGCCTGGGCTCCTTGTACCAGCTTCGGCTGATCGGTCACATCGAGCATCTTCTCCCGGTCTCGCTGGCAGAAGACGTGATCCCAACGATGCGTTCGGCGTGATATCAAGAATTATATGTGTGAAAGGGGATCAAATATAGCTGTCTCCGACCCGTCGACCATGGCAGCTCCGAGAGAAAGTGGTGCTGGTAACGGTGGTATATGGTTTTGGCAGCACGCTGCATTCGAGCATCGCTTGCTGACTTCTCCGCTCGGAATACGCACCACTCGTAAGCTAACGGAGGTTCCTAGCTAAGTGAGATTTAAAGTGTACCCGTCGTGATCCATGCCTTGGCGAGGGTCTGTTCGTCTTCGTTAGGGTGCATGATTTCGATGTACGTGGTTTCTCCAGTCCCACCATCTTGCTACTCGACCTCTAGCAACGCTTCAAATGTAAAGCGGAGCGGCTGGGACCGAGCACACCGAACCTAAGATCCTGGATTCCTAAGGTTCATCGCTTTGGTATCCTGACAGTAGACCGGTGATGGTTTGAATGCCTTGTGATACGTAACACGCTCGTCGTGATTCTAGTATCTCTTAGTTGGGGAAAGGATGTTGGCTTGCTATCTCGGGACGCTGTGCGGGCGTGATGCTCTCGATGTCCAGGGTGGCGACAGTGAACTCGAGATGCATGCCGCACTTGTGCTGCGAAATGCGAGTTCTCGCGAGCAGAGAGGCCTCTCTTTACGGTTGCCTTCGGTGGGAACGCCTACGACTCTTCAAACCTCTAGGTTATCTAGCAAAATAAAGAGTTGGTAGTATGTGGTATCAGCTGGTTACAATTTTGAGAACCAGAGATCCTCAGTACTGGAGATCCTAGGGAACTGGGGATCCATCCAGAGTACTGGAGATCTTGGCACTGGAGATCTTGGCACTGGAGATTGTGGAGTACTGGAGATCGTGGAGTACTGGCAACGCGAAACGATCTGCTTACTGGGGATAATTTCAAGCACTGGACTGACATTGTGGAGTATCAGCGGCGGTAGAGGTTATATCCCGATATGATGCCGAACCTTCAGCGAAGTTGGCTCTGAGATAGTCGCGGAGGCGCGAAAAGACCAACCGCCAAAGCAAATATAATAAGCTTGCCGAAGACAATGTGGTCGTAATAGCTGATGTGCTCACGAGAGAATGACAGTCAAAGCTTCGGTTAAACCTCGTCAACCTATCACATCGAGCGATGGGGTCTGTTGAAGAGGGAGTAGAGCGCAATCGGTGTTCATACGTTGTGGGAGCTCTTTCGCTGGGTGGTCAATGTTCCAAGGCCGTGGTTCGGTGAATATCTGCCCTCATGTGTTGTGACTTGATGAGCGCAGTCCATGCCGGCCAGCACCCCCTTGACGACGAGGACCGCTGAGAACTGGAGTGGGTACTGTGAACTGCAACTCTTGTTCTAGGGCTGTGTAAGGTATGCAGTGGGTTGCTATAACCATCTGAGCTTCTAAGGGGTAGACTGTGAGGTTCAGAATCATGCTTACCTCGCACGACAGGCTCAAGGCAAGCCTCAAGCTAGCACGCCATCTGTGGATCATTTCTCTGAGAATATCTTATGAATATCAAAGTAAGAATCGAACTCCGAATGCTCTCTTGCCCGCGACCTGTCGACGAGGTCCTTCCCTAGTGGCGTTGACGTTGGCCGGTGGTGCTAGGCATGAAATGCGTCATATGCGGCTAATGCACTCTCGGATGGAGAGTGGCGGCCGTTCTTGATGAGGAAAAGGATTCTCTTCCAGGCTCAGAACCAATATTTTCACGAGAAATGTGTGCCTTGTCCTGACCGCGGTGATGCTGTAGTTGCTTGAACCGAGGTCCGCTTTGCAATCCGTCGTCATCCTCGGCTGAACTATGGGAGGCCGCTCTTCCTCGTAGGAAGTCCTGCTCCGCGCTCATTAAGCGGCTGCGAACTGTATCTGGGCTTCCCATCCCCCGTGTCGTCTGCCTTTCGCCGTGCATTGCATTGATCCGTGATTGTGCAGGAAAGCCCATGTCTGTCACTGACCGAGACGGCGCACTCGCTTTGAGTTTCAGGTTGTATACGTATCGCCTTCAGGTGGTTCTGTCAGATGCTTGTCTCTCCTCCGACAGTCACTTTCCGACAGTCCCTCCTCGACCACCTCTCGCTCCTTCAATCCCTTCTACGACGATACCCGTGGTTTGCTTGAGTAAACCCAACACTCCTGCGGCCACCGGCGGCGTTCGAAGCTGGGTGTTGAAGCTGGGTGTCGAAGCTGGATGTCGGGTCCCTGCGCTTTCACTGGTTACAAGACGCTGTCGAAAGCCGGTCTGCTAAGAGAATATTCCTTTCGGACAAGTAAGCAGGCGGCGAAACCACAAGCGTTGCTCAGACAGACGCACGACGCGGTGTTCTGCGGCGCACACCGTCGTACGGTGCTGTGAAAAGGATTATCAAGCTCCCTGCTGTTCCTGATCACTTGCTCCTGATGGTCACAGGCTGTCAGATCGCCTGGCAATTGGTTTCCGTTTCATCTTTTGGCTACCGGTGGGACACTGCGCTGTCACACGTTCTCCGACTGGAGCTTCTGGAGGAGCGAAGGCTTCTTCCCTCCTACATACTTGGTTCCGGGTTTTACGAGTCGATCAACGAGTTTAACAGAACTAATCCCTCGCTCCAACCTCCAGATCTCGTCCTCTCACCTCTCGTCCAACTTTTCTCCGACAACTGCTTTGCAACAAGCTCTCTGGGACCTCCCGCTCCGCTACATCGCCCACTGAAGCCCATCTCGTACATGTTCTAACGCTTTGGTCACTATACACGTCCGGGGAAAGCCCATACCCTCTGACCCGAGTCACTTCTAAGAGTGGGCAATCTTGCAACCGCTGGACAGAGCACCGCGTCTCGATCAAATCCCGGCCCACTCTCACTAACCAAGATCCCAACTTTGGATTATCCTCCTCCGCATTCGACGAATACACCAGACTCATTCAAGACTGCCATACCAGACGCCTCCTCTCCAGAAGCACGAGAAGCACGAGAAGCAAACGACAGTACGTCGCACTGCACGCAGGTCCAGTCAACGAGAGCAGCAGAGCAGCAGATGAGACTACACGTACCGGATTTCCAGGATTCAGAGACGCGAGACGCTCGACGTTTTTGCGGGTTCAGCGAATCAACATGCTCCGGTCAGTTGCCGAGGCGATCTCGACGAGGCTGCAGTGGTTCTTGCCAATTTCGTGCACGTCCTCCGCACAACCTGCCTGTTTGCTCCCAATGACATGAGACCGGGAGATCGAGGCCGCGACAAAGCAACGCCCTTAGTTGACTTTTGGTTTGGAGACGCAGATATCGGCGAAGCCCAGACCAAGATCCACGCCATTCTTCGCCGGCCTCCAGTCGCAAGATCTGTCTAGACAGCTTGCCAGGGGACAAGAGCCCGTGGTACACTTGGGACCCTGGCGTCTGGCCGCACGCTGGCGAGAAGGAATCATAGGATGCGTGTGTAGTGTCAGAGGCTAATAATCTGTGTAACAGGCCTTCGACACACTTCTGTCAGCGAAACACTGCAAGCAATTCCCCGTCCAATCCTCGTCGATCTTGCGGAACCAGCAACGAGACCAACCTCCAAACTCGTACTTTGACCTCTCCCCCTCATACATCCGTTTCCACGCGACCGGGTCACCGCGTCGCAATGTTGGACAACGATACAATCCTCACTACAGTGGTGGCCCCAATGGCTTTGTTGTTGCTCCGCGCGTCGGGGCCGGACGGGCCCAAAGCCCAGGGCTGAAGGTCCCCCAGGACTCTGTAGGGTGAGCGTCGCAGACTCCTGGCTGGAGAGATCCATGTCAGGCGTCGCAGCCACCATTCTACTTGCACGGGGTCCCTTCCCTCTTCCAGGGAAGGACAATTTTCGTGATTGACTCAGGTCAAGACCGTGTTTCCTTTTTTTACGGCGACCTTCGCCGTGGGCTTGAATGCAGGTCAGACCGGTATAAGTGCTTCGCCCTGTGTGAATGAACACGAATAGGAGGAGACTCGGCCCAGAACGAGTGATGTTCAGATTTCGAAGAACGTTGGGGTGCGATGACTGACATATTTCACATCAGATGGATAATTAGCGAGGAGGTAGAATGCTTCAGGAGACATGATCTGCCGGTATACAACAAACTTCAGGTAGTATCGAGTAAGTCCTGAGTGGGCTGCTTCTGAAGTAACGACATGTACTGTCCAAACGTTGGATTAATTTTTGCACAGCAGCGAGGACCAGACTCGGTTCGTTTGTCCGCCAGGGGAGCAGTTACCACCGATATCACTCTGGCAGTTAGACTGATAGACGTAAAACCATTACGAGGATCTTTATGCAAACACGGTCGACCGGGCAGGTTCCAGAACTTTGACATCTCTGCCTGTCCCGCCTCAATTGCACACTCAACGTGCACATGTCAGGGGTCAACATGGCGACTCTGGCCACAGTGAGAATGCAGTACCATGCAGGTGCTCAATCTGCGCGTATCCTTTTGGAGGTAGAGTACCTGATAGCATCAGAACCTGGTAGCTACCGACAGGCTTGGCTGCAAGACCAGAGCCAGATTCAGTGTTTGCAAACATTGGCAGAACGGGGACAAGCACTAACAGAGTCACTCTCACAGAACGGATCCGGCTGCGCTTCGGGACTCAAGCTCTTCCCTGAAACCTAGGGGACAAGCACAAAACCTCTAACTTTTACGCCGCACAACAAGTCTTGAAGAGCAGTGAGCCACCAGGCTGCTGATGCCTGAGTTCACGCGTTTACGCAGCATTATATTTCTATTTCAGCGTTTCGGCTGTTGTTCTCTTGGGGCAACCCATTCTGGATTGGATGCGGGCGGTGGGCACTAGAGATATCAGAACAGCAAAAGCGCCAGACGAAGCGCTGTTCAGTCCCTCCCTTCCGGTGGAGAGCCTACTCTCCATACACCTCGAGAGACATTATGCTGGGTAAACACGAGGAATTCCTAGGACAACAGAGCCGTGTTTCTGGTGGCCCAACCCTGGATGTTCCACGCCACCGTGCATTCCCTCATCAGTACCAGCTCTTAATGTTGAGCTATCGCACAGGCTTGGTTATGCAGAATAGCCTCCCTGGGATACCACGACTGACTATATGGTCTCTTCCCAGGACTCTGCGGGTATTCAGCGAGAATAGATGACAACTTCAGTACAAGTCAGACCCCTTGCTGACTCGCTGCATGATACAGTAGAAAGGGATGGGAAGGCAGCAACAGGTTTTGGCTAGAGCAGCGGAGAGTTATATACAGTGAGGTGGGATGCGTCATCTCTGGTATGCTCCTACCGCTCCAGTCTTCCAGCTTTCCGTACTAACGCAGGTCGTAGAGCACGAGCACTGTTCCACGTGCTTGGGAAACCCTGCGCTCTTAGCAAGACCACAGCCCATTCTTCCTATCTTGAGCGGCACTGTGCCGGTTGATGACTGAGGAGGTAGGTTGCAGTAGATCGTACATGTTGTCGTGAAACGAAGGTCGATGGCTGGTGTCTAATTGGTGTCACTGCGCTGCGCGGACTCTACCGTAGCGATATGTCAGTACAACCGATGAATCATGTCAACTTGAGATATTCCAACATACCGTTGCCATTGCCCTCGCTGCGGCGGGAATGCCAAACAAGACCGCCCAGCACGGCTGCGGCACCCAGGACCATGACCGTGCCGCCGCCCAAAATGGCTTGGCGGCGGGCCGCCATGGTGCTGAGCTTGACCAGCTCAGGGCTCATTGCGGCTTTGGTGCGAATGCGATGCCCGAACGGGCCGGCCTTGATGGTCGTGCCGAAATCTTGCTCGACCGCGCGGGCGCCGAAGATGCGGCGGTCCATAATGGCGCTGAGCAGGGCCAGCTGCTCGGGGTTCATATCGACCTTGGTGCGAATGCGGTGTCGAAACAGGCCGGACTGGATAGTCGTGCCGAAGTCTTTCTCGACCGCATCCGAATGCTGCTTGGGCGTAGCCTCTGTTTTGGTTGAGGAAGTTTGCGTCAGTAAGCTTATCCCGAACCTGACGGAGGAGAGAAGATGGATTGAGGAAAGGGAAAAACATACTGATCACGCCCACCAGGCTGTCCATGATCTTCGCCATTATGCTGAGATCCTCCTTGGTTGACTGGGCGCAATGGGTGTGATGGTGGATGGCCACTTTACACTTGTTGTTTTTGCCGGGGCTGCTGGAATCCATGATGAAAGGATTTGTGGGCTGGGTGCCGGTAGTTCAGTGATTGACGCTGATGAGGCTTAGTCGTCAAGACGGGGGAGAGAGATGTGACCGCCTGGATGAGTGCTGTCGAGGTTCGAAGCGCTGACTCTCTCCCAGTCGAGGTTGTCGCGGAGTTGCAGAAAAGAAAGAGAAAACCCACATCAAGCATCTCAAGGTCACGAAAGCTCGCCGGCTATACCTCGGCCTACCTCGAAGGCGGCAGAGGGTTAGAGACCTGAAAGTGAATCGATGTAGACTGATATTCACTCGAGGTTGCGGCTCATACAAAAGAGCCAGCTCGCTAAAGGCAGACAAGCAAAGACATAGGGCTGCTTGTATCCATCCATGTGCTGGGTTTGTATCTCTTGAAGGCATAGCTCTCGAATGAATCCGAAAGTTGCTTCTGAAATACCTGGAAGGATATGGACCAACAATGACAAGAAACCCCTCGACTGGACAGGCGAAAGGGGCTAGCTGAAGGAGCGAGGAACACCATCACCCCATTGGGATCTCATCTTAGCTTCAGCATTTCAGCACTTTCCGGTGTTGTTGGTATATCACCCGCCATTGTCCCGGGATCCCACTTGTCACTTCAAGCCGGGCTTGTCGCTTCAAGCCGGCTGCGTTGCTCAGAGACCGGGAATGTGTTTAAGATAAACACACATTGAAATCTCCCAAGGTTTGCCAACTCGTCTACCTATGTACGAGAATTGATCCCAATCAGCCATGTACATCATTCTCCAACGAACCGTCAGAGCGCTAACGAGTTTTGATACCGCTACAGTAACTGCGTAAATATCTGGCCCCACGGTCCAGGACTGCGACGACCGCATTGACAAGGTAGATACTGTCCCTTCCGCAGCTGCAGACGTGTTAGTGACCGGACCTGAAGAGCGGGATGGCGCAGTGTCTGAGGTAGAAGTCGATGAAGCGTTCTGTCTCGGTGGGCGAGAGATCAGCATTGTAATCTGCACGTGCCATGAAAGTGTGACGACCAGTTATCCATATGCTTGCCGTCTTGCCATCTCGCGAAAAGGGGCGCAGCGGAGAGAGGCATTGCCTACCCTCCACCATAACGGCACGGCGAGCTCGATTGCCCAAAGCGATTTGTTGAGAGACGGGCTAGTTTGTCGCTGCTAAAGTTGCGGCAGTCGTTTCGATCACACCTATCCAGGTTGCCCGGGCAGCCTTGCCGATCCCAGTGAGAGTACCCAGACGGGCATAGAGGAATGCCAGTAGGAGCGCAAGATGCGTAAGGTCAGAACAGCATGATAGCTGACACTCAGCGCAGGGCGGTGTTTTGATGACGGCATTGACTGCTCAAGTCCCTGGGCCCGACATGGTGGTGGGCATGGAGTGGCCTGGGACACAGACGGTTACCATTGTTGGACGCAAACGTCCGGCAGACGGTCCTACGGCAAGGGTCTCATCCTGCATCTTATACCAGGTGAGCGACCTGTCGGTATGGCAGAGAGGGTTCGATGGATCAAGGACTGGTGATAGTAGCTGGGGAAAGCCATGTCAGCGATGAAGTTATAAAAGATCGTCCATCCCTGCGACTTGCACGGCTTTTTGTGGCCATGGGGTTATACCTACAGCGGTCAGGAGTCGTCACACCTTCCATGGCAATCACACCTTCGACGGTAATGATTGACCAAGTCCCACCAATGCCGCGAGCTCGTCCTAGATGCCGAAGTGCTGATATCAGGAGAAGGGCACGGGATGCCGGAGAGAATCCTAAGCCACGATAATCATCCTCTCTGTGCGGCAACGGCCAGGCTCTGAATCCCAGATGAAAATATTCCGATCCTTAGGTTCACAGCGTCGCCCGATGCCAGTGACGTTGCGCGCGACGCTGCTCAATTGAAGCGCAGTGTGCCAGGGGCTGCAGCGGGAAGGCCAAGCCGCGAATGCCACTGTGGGTCACACTTTGCTGGCACGTAGCCAGTTGATACACTGAGCAACTACCCTGCACAGGACGTTATGATGCAAGCGTGCGAGTACGACATTTATTACGTGGTAGCGAAGGAGAGATCATCGATGCAGGCAGCAACACCACATACAGAACACGGCATAACGGTGTCGGGTTATGCACCATGTCGGGTGTTATGACCGTGGCGTGCATTGGGAGGCCTGTGCTGTAGTAGAGATTTTATGCCGGGCACGGGAACTCTTTTGTGCTGACATCTTGTGCTGGGGGGTACCTTACTGTGCGGGGTTTTCTGGTTGTGTACTTGGTACTGGAGATTTTATGCCGGGACTGGAGATTTGTGCCTGCCATTGCAGATTCTGTGTCAGCTACTGCAGATTACAGGGGGTGGGCCTGGACTGCCAGTTGGACAGACAGCTGCCAACATTGAGGTTTTGAAGGTGCACCGGAAATTTTTGCTCAACGCACCGTTTGAACAAACGTCAATCACGAGCAGCGCGAAGTCGATGAGAGGGCCATCGCTGATCTATCGGCACCGTTAGTCAGGGAATTATCGCATCGCAATGTCGAATCCAACAACAGTTCACTGAGTAGCAGGTGGGTACGATTATCAGCGGGTACCTCGGAGCTAAGCAAGGCTAAAATGACTCAGGCCAAATCCTCCCAAGCCCACTTGATCCTCTTGGGAGTCTTAGCGCCGCAACCATGCACAACCCGTACCAGTTCCCCGGGAGCTTATTTAGCGGACCGACCCCAGTTGGGCTGATGCCAGACGGCCATGCCAGCCTTGACCTGGCCTTGGCAGAAGGGAGTCTGCTGATTCGCAACCTTGATCGGCAGGAAGTCGACAAGTTCCGAGACGCCCTGGACAGGTGTGCCACCGCAGCAGACACGGATCGCTTGTGCGAGCATGTCCGAGACGCGCTGCTGGTCCACGGGGCCAAGCGGCACGACAAGTATCCCTTTATGCCGTCAGTTGTGGCTGGCGAGTTTGCGGCAGTTATGGGTGTCACATTCCCAGCGTACGACCCCAGCACAGCAGCAGACACGGCACTACTACCCCCGCGGACGGTCGAGTTCCGCAACATGGTCGAGCACGGCCGGTCCCAAGCCCAGCGCTGTCGAGTGAGTCTGCGCATGAATGCCGGTGGGTCCGAGCCCTGGCTTCCCACTTCTGGAGCCGACGACATCAATTCAGACACTCTTGCACGACATTACCAGTGGGCGCGACACGGCGTCGCCTACTGTGATCTCGTGAAACGGGCGTGGGGAAAGATCAAGACGTGGGACGAAGCAAGAACCAAACTCAACCAGCTGATACTGTACCGCCATTTGCTCTTGTCGGTGTCTAACAGTGTCAAAGTGGGTGTCAACTCGGTGACGCAGAACGATCTGAAATGCTTGGCCGAGTGGATCGGAGGGGGCCTGTATGCCGCTGGGAAGGGTCGGCTCGCTCGCTCCTTGTGTCCGGACCCACTGGACGCGGCAGATCTTCCCGCTGGTTTCGCATTCGACCGCTTCGGGCTATTGGTCCGCCACACCGTCGTCGCTGATGTTGCAGAATCAGCCTCGGACTACCGCCGCGTCGCCGAGGGGCAGGCAGCTAGTGCCCAGACGCCGTCAGCACCCATCATCTCCCACGGCATAGACGACTTCGTCGCCGCGCCTGGTCTCTCGTTACCAGAGGCTGCTCAACGGCGCGACGCCAATGCCAGTAGCCCATCATCGCACCCCTCCTCCCACGACAGAGACAATCGCTTCGTGGAGATAGTCATCGCAGACCTTGAGAGGTTGACCCAACACTACATCAAAGCTGCCAATACTGGCGACACCCTTACCTTTGGGCGAGTCAACAACGAGCTCGTCTGCAAGGTCCTGCATCACGCCGAACTCCCAAATACCGACCACAGCTCGGGCCGCGTCGAAGCCCACTTCCTAACTCCAGAAGAGGCGCAAGCCCTCGTCAGCACCGGTCCGGCCCCTGATGCCCCCATCATCACCAGCGGGAAGATATTCCTGCCCGGAAGTGCCTCGGGCCGCCCTATCGAGCAGCTGTTGCAAAAACACCAGCTCTTCGACCACAAGACCGTCGGTGTACAGATCCCAAGCCAGCTGATCGCGTCACGCGCTTCTTGCAAGGACATAGACTTCGCAGAGGTTGTCGCAAGGTTCCGCGCCAACAAGCCAGCTGACGACCCCTGGAATCTGCTGGAGTTTGGCAATCCGCTGCAGACGCCCTGCGTGCCCTCCTTCCTGGGCCACGACAACTGCGGCCTGCTCCGCGACATCAGGACCAAGAAGACGACCAACGGCGTGGCTGGCAGGCCCAGACTCGGTCTCAAAGACGGGTGGACGGAGATCGAGGAGTGGGTGTTGCTGTCCGAAGGCGGCAACGTCACGGGGCCGCATACCGACAGCTATGGCTACGCCACATGGATCACGGTGCAGGAGGGCGAGATCGGGTTTGGCTATCTCTCGCATCCCGACAAAGCAACAATGGACCGGTGGACGGAGGGGACGGCCGAATACGTCGACGGCAACTGGCGATATGTCGTGCTCCGCCCCGGACAGACCGTGTTCTTCAATACCGGCACGGTCCATTTCGTGTTCCGTCCGAGAGGGGTGCAGACCATGGCCTTCGGGGGCCACGTCCTGCTGTGGTCGTACGCCGTGCAGTGGCTCGAGACCGTCATCTGGCAGTTGGAGCACGACGACGTCACCAACGAGACCATGCTGGACAGCGAGAAATACGTCGTACCTGCCTTTGAGCTGGTGAAGAGGAGGAGGGAGATCGACGACACGGACATCATGGGAGGAGACGAACGCGCGGAGCAGTTCCTTGCGTTGAAGAAGGTATGTGGTACTTACTGCTTTGGCCCTGGTGCTGCCTCTTGTACTGACGCTGCTCGTTCAGCGGTTTGGCGACGCCATGACCGCAGCGAGAAAGGTGCACGCGGCGCGGGCGTCGCAGGAGGCACAGGACGCCAAGGAGGCGAAGGCGGCCAAGGCAGCGAAGGCGGCAAAGCCCAAGACCACCCGAGGTCCAGAGAGACGCAGCGCGCGGGTGGCCGAACAGAAGCAATGAGGGAGTAACGAATAATTGATACACACGAAGAACAACACACACAGGATAGAACGGACATCCGTCATGGAGTTATGGGGACACAGGAAACGGAATGAGGTCACCGTTACATCAGCATCAGCAACAGCACCTAACGGTCCGGCACGTCGAGCCCCCTCTTCACAGGCGGGATGGGGGACGGAGAGCATCGTCAGGGATCTCTAGATCCCATTCGTGTACTACTAGGTCACTTGCTTGTTGTTGTACGGAGGACGAGATAGAAATAGATGATTTGCTTTTCCCTCACGCGTCACATGGGATTACACGGAGCGGCTGATATCGCTGCTGCATCACACTCAACCGCCGGCTTGCTTGGGGAGGTTGTGGTACGGATGCGAAGAGTCAGAGGCTGGGAGAATCCGTCACGCTCCCATCCATCAACATCTCGATTGCACGAAGCCATGCCTCATGGATTTATCAACCCAAGAGGTGGGAAAAAACGACAACCAGGAGAAGCCATGGAACTGCGACAATCGGATTGTTCAAGGGCGACGCAGCACTCCAGCCTTCTAAGCTTGACGTCGAGCACAAAATACAAAGAGGGCGAGTAAGTCGTTACGCGTGTTATACTTGGTTGGGTGTCCTTGGAGCTGGAACAACACCGCTTGTAGGAAGACCAATCTCCTCAACATCATCCCCGCCGACAACAGGACTGACAAAACACTACATCAGTCTTCGACAGAAACAGATCTGCGGAAGCGGACGAACATTGAGCCCCTCGGCCGTCCCGCCCCGTGCATCTTCTACGATCTCGGCAGGCCATGACATAAACGAGTCCTTATCAGCTTGGTGAAGAGTAAACCTGCATCCGGCTGCGGCGAATCAGCTCAACAACGACCGGCGACCAGGATTGCTCCGCTGCGAGAGCAGCCCCCATTGCGTTCTTTTCTTCGGCCTTCTGAACGCAAGAGCACTTGCGCCTCCAGAGGCCTCCAGCCTAGTGTACACCAAATCGTCGCCTCGACCTTTCCTCCTCGCCCTTTTGCATCTCCGAGCACGATAGAGAACAAGGCAATTCAAACAACACTAACCTCTAGCGCATCCGCTTCGTCATTGCTCGCTGCAAACTGAGTAAACGTTTGGACCTCCTTGCCGTCAATCACCTCCATCCTTGCCCTTTCAAGCCCCAGCATGGCAGTACACTCACACACAGTCTTATCGCCTACGACATCCTTAAAGTAATAACGTCCAAGTGTCTAGATAAATCCGTCACCCATCAGCCGGTAGTCCAGAGCAACACAACTGTCATCACTCACACTATTCGAGGCGATTGTCCGGGCTATCCTACAGATTATCAATCGCCCCGAGTTTGTACACAAGCGAGGCAACTTGGTCCCTGCAAGATCATCGCCCTGACTGGTCTGAGCATCGGGCGCATCGGCGACACCATGCGCGCTGCCATCGAGCAGGTGGCTCCCGGACGCTTCGGCGTCACCTCGAGTGCCCAGCGGGTAGAGGGTCACAACTGTGGCCAAGATCGTGCCGACCGACACGAACGCGCGGGAGCCTGAGTCAGAACATAACTCAGCTCGTCATATCCTGGATCATCGCCCTCTGTGGCAAATCAGGCACACTTTGAAGACGACCCTGAGCTCGAAAATTCCGCTCGCCTTCCACTGCGACAGCCTGAGGTTTTCCTTGCTGAAGACTGGAATTCTGGGATGCTCATATCTGACAGCGGGAGAGTTCGGCCGGCGGTACCTAAGGTCCAGGGTTACTGATACCGTAGCGTTGGTGATTGGGGATTGAGCGGCCGCTGATATTCTACCCCCTGGATCCTCTCTCGGAGATGGTTAAATTTATATACGTCGTCGTCTCGCAATCCGCGGGCTCTTGCACCTTGCTGCGTCTCGACCTGCGATAGTCATGCATCTACGCCGTGAAGATAGCTGTCAAGGTGGACAAGGATCCCTCACAAGGCAAGATGTCCGACAACATCGCTCCGGTACGATGCAGTGGCATGATCTGTAGCGATCATGGCAAGCCCCGTTATATCACGATCTGCACCATACAGCACTACAAATTTGTCAAGTTCTCAACGTCGGCCTGGAGGTCTCGGAGGGTCTTCGCCCACGCGCATTGCTGGCCCATCGCAGCTGTAGATGGCTATGACGTGGATACGGATGGACCAGTTGTGCATCAATCAGCGAGCGGCTTACTGGGATGAAGTGTTTCCTGTGGTATCTTGACAGCGGGCGGGAGCTGGTTGCTGTGCCCGCCAGACTTGATGTGGTCGCCTGCGGATTGTCGTTCCAGACTGCATATGGGACAAGGGGAGGCAGCGGTCATACGGCCCCAGGTGCTGGGATTGAAGACTGCATTCTTCGGTCTTCTGGGTCCTGACAGAGACAGATATGTGCGTGTGTAGTCCTCGGTCTTCGCACTCCGAAGACCTCTAGCGTACCAGGTTGAAGAGGTCGCCCTGAACGTAGCCCATGTTGCAAGGCCAAACTTCATGATGGTGTCGTGCTGACCCGATTGGAAGTTCTATGGTTCTGTATGAAATGCTCCGCCATGCGTGAGAGTGAAGCTCTGCGCGAAAATTTGGCTGTTCATCAGCCAATTTGCACGTGATAAGTCCGTGAGGCACAAGCATGATGGTGAACATACTGCTGCCGGCAATCTCGAACGGTAGGGTAGCTGCGGCCGTGGCGCGGGCACGTGAGCGGGCCCAAAGCACCTATCGGCTGTGCCATTGAGTTGAGGAGGACGGCCAAGTCCTCTGACCGTAGCCCAGAGCTGCCGAGGTCATGTTCCCCGAGAGTTCTGCGCAATGTAGCCTGGAGGGTATTGACGAAGGAATAACTAGCGCACTGCAGATGTTCTCGCACTAGTACGACAGAGCGTGATCAACAAATACACGCCGGGAGAAAGCATTGATGTATGCCCAGGTCTCGCTGCTTCGATTTCACTCCTTCTGAGACTCTGCCGGCTTCCCACTTGCCGCTGTTGGCCGCGGGAGTTTGCCAAAGTTGCTGCCGTGTGATGACTGATGTGGCTAATCATGAACCCCTGATCAGTTTTTGTGACTGGGGTTGCTGCTGTCTCGAGTAGAGTTGATGGTAGATGATCGTGGAGCGCCACGCCTTGCACTGCGAGAGCTGAAGAATGATGCTAATCATGGGGAGATGGTCGGTGGCCCCCACAAGGGACTCGGCATGATGAGAGGGCTGTATACACAGCATAGGAAGGGGACAGCCTTGGCTTTGCTCGCATAGTGCCGACGAGGAGCGACGCGGTCTCGAAACACGCTCGCAGTTGCCTGTTGGTGTGCCAGTGGAAGGCAGGGAGTGACTGATCATGACCGCTCGCATCTGGCCATGGCGTTACAGCTATTATCTTGTTCTGGACCAGACGTCTAGGCTATTCATGCTTAGTGAGAGGTCGCATTGGAGTCTGGGCAGTTGCAAAGTGTCTCACCATTGGTGATTACAATGGCCTCCAGTCAGTGACTACCCGGTGCTATTCTCAGCACTTGCTGATCCGCCGCTAGTGAGTCAGAGCAACAGACTAAGACAATCATTACCGACGCGAAAGAGATAGCAGCCAAGAAGGTGCGCATTGGGCCCAAGAAATTCCTCTTCCGTCGGCTACCTTCTGCCCAGCACGACCACCGACCAGGCACGCGATCCCCGCAAGCACGCCGTCATGGTGCCAGACCGTTGGCCAACACCTCTCGTGTTACGAGTTTGTGCGGCCCTACGAGGAGGACATGCCAGAAGCGAAGGAGAAGCCCCTGCTGGCTTAATGGCCGCCAGCTCTCCTCTTCATGTTCGGTAGCTCGTCGTGCTTCAAGGCACCAATCCGCAGTTGCACCAGGAGATGGGTCGTATTATGAGGCCGTCCGCGCTGCAGCTGTGCGTTTTTCCGGTCTGTCGCTGTCTTCCCGGCCCTCCGTGCCTTCCGCCTGGGGGTGCCTTCGGTTGGCTGCCTGACTTTGTCTTGTCGAAAAGCTGAGAACTTCATCAGACATCCGCCAAGCAGGCCATTCCATCGATTCCGGTTGTATCGGCGGCGAGAAGCTGCTGCTGGCCCTGCAGCACAGGGAGCTCCTTCGCAGCGTATCTTTAGTTGGAGTATACCTTGCTTCAGTGCATTGTAATGACAGGTCAGAACATGCAGGAAAGGCTCGGTAGCAAGGTCATCCCAATGTGGAAGGGCTGTTTTTTGCTGACTTTATTACCTGACAGCTCGAGCGTAGACAGCTTCCACTCGTTGGGTTGGGCCGAGAGGGCAAGATTTTTGACACGAGCTCGGCGACCTTGTACCGCCATCCACGGTCCTGGTCCTTCCGCAAGCCATTGTCCAAGATGCTGGTCGATGACAACCACGAACGCGACCGTTCCCTCCCTTTCTCTTTCCCTCTGGGAGCAGGTATGTCGTCACGCCTCCGGTTTTGCCTGATGATACTGCACAACGACATCTGTCCCTTGATGGAACTGGGTGCCACGACTAGGCGCATCCCGAGTAGATCTCCAGTAGTTCGAGTGGATCTCCAGTACTTCGAGTGGACCTCCAGTACTTCGAGTGGATTTCCAGTACTTCGAGTGGATCTCCAGTACTTCGAGTGGATCTCCAGTGCGCTTCCCAGTTGGTGAAACGCTCAAGACGCCGCAAAATCCAAATAAACAATATATTTGGATTCAAACCCAAATGAGCTGTTGCTGACTGTGCAATAACTCTCCGTGACCTCAGTCCAATTGTTCTGAAGTCTTTGCGACCCTTCGTTGTTGCTGCTCTCCAAAAAAAAAGGTCACATATCGGCCATGCGCTATCATTGAGTGATACCATTTCTCGTGTTCCTTTTTTTATTTCAGGCGCTGGAAATTGCTGGGTTGGTCACGGCTTTCCCTGGCGCTGGACAGGTCTGGGTGACTGAGCTGAGAGCCTGCGGGTCGAACAACCCCAACATCCGATCCACAGCAAGAGAATCATATCGGCTGTGTAACAACTGTCACTGATTTCAGCTCGGATTTCCTTACGCCTTTGCGAGGCCTACTCGTTGCTGTACCGTTCGCATCCCCAAAGTGCATCATTGAGCAGGATGAGCGCGGTGTAGCGTGGCATCCGGGGTAGGGCTGGTTGAGGCCCAGCCCACAGCGCAGCAGACAGTCCATGATGACCGGTTTGCCCGCCCAAGAGGTGATAAATCCGGGAGTTCAGTGTCGGCTGCTAGCAGAAGAATCACGAGTGTGAGGAGCGTGTCGACAATGGCAGCTCGCCAGGGGATGCTCAGCAAACACCAGGGCACCAGCGTCTATATCAAGAATCTGAACTTCGAGACGGTACCGCACATCCCGTCTTGCCTCGGTGCGGACTGCTTGTGTCCAATGGCGGACAAGGGCCCTTCCTCTGCTGCCTCCAGCGCCTTGGTCTCCCTGGTGCTGGTGCATGCCGTAGTGACCGTATTCGTCAGGAGCCCAAGCATTGGAACCTTAGCATAGCGCTCTTGCTATGCCTTGACCTCGTCGGTCTGCTTGTTCGTCGCTGCCAATCCTCCCCCACTCCGCCTCGACGAGACGTACTGGCGCTCTCCTTCCCGCGCCATGGATCTCTGTATGGGTCTCGTCCGATATGCTGAGACTGGCAGCAAGGGGAGATTGCTGAGACAACCAAGAATTGAGCAAATTGTCGGTAGAGCATAGAGGGGTCGCGGAGGGCTTGTCGTGCGGTATTCGACAAGAGATTTGTGGACGGCACGCGGACGACCTAGGGACCAGTCAGTTATGGCTTTGGCATTCTGTATCAGCGGCAGACACCCACGCTGCTCGCAGTCTAGTGGTCTCTTCAGCGAAACTGCCCAACCGCGGTTTCCCCTGCGCTTTGCGCATTTCTAGCCTTCCTCTTCGAGCCTCCGGTGTTCGGACCAGCGGCGGGTGCAGCTGTCCCAAGGCGTTCCGAAACGTAGCGCACCAAGGCGACGACAGCCTCTTACGCCACTGTCCATCTTTCTTGTAGGGAGCGGTGGAGCCGGGCTGTGTCGCGCGGTCGAGGTGCCGGCCTTGTCATAGCTTCCCTGAAGAGACCATGAGTGGCCACAAGATCAGGCTTTTGCGAGCGCCTAAGTCGTTCTTGAAGCCTTGGTTTTCCGGACCAACCCATATTCAGTAGAAAAGGAGAGTATCACCGGGTTAAAAAGAACGACATGAGCACAGGAAGGGAATGCGTGGTCATCATTGTCCGCGTGGTCGGAGCCGTTGAAGGCTTGAAGCCAATAGCCATCTTGGCATTTAACCGTCTTCTGCCAAGGGTTCTGATTATGTAATCCCCAAGTCGAGCATTGAATTCCTGCACTACCGAAGTTCTGGCTCTCCCGAAGCTTTGGCTCCACCGAATTTCTGGCTGACTCCACCGAACTTCCGGCTGGCCCCACCGAACTCCTGGCTCTGCTGTCTCTCGAAAGCCCACACGTTTGAATACAAACCAGCAAGATACAGTGCAGCTGCAGAGAGTCGCAGATTAAGACCAGACTTTTCAGGAGGCATCACTTGTTCTCCAGCTTCATGTTCCCGATCCGAGCGAATGAACTGTCATGACTAGCTTTCGACATCGGCAGTGGGCAATTTCGTTCTCTGGTGCTCCATTCGTCATTTGGCGGTCATACAAGTTACACCTCCATAGTCCTCTACATACAAGGCCATGATCGTGCAAGTTCGCCGCGTTTCTATTGAACCCTCACCGGTATGTAGTCCTTGGATATTTCCGAGCTCTGAGTGTGTCTTCCTCCACTGCCCAGCGACGGCGTCGTCTTGATGCTTCAACAGGAAACTTAGCGCATGTGAACGTCGTCCTCAATCCGTGCAAGGAATACAATTCGCATCCCCAGCAGCTCAGACGTCCTCGCGTTCCAGCATGCCGGGCAGTTTGGGCAATCAACTGCACCTGCTGGCATTCACACGTCCTGACGATATGAGAAACGTCCACGCCGTGAAACATCCGATACCCAATTGCTTGTGCATTTTGGGCTCACTGCAATAAAGACCCAGCCCAACCACTTTGAGTGCTCTTTCGCTGCCTGGGTTACAATTCCACCACCCTTTATCCTGCAGCTCCAGCTTTGCACGGTAATATGACAAGTATCCCGGTGCAAAGCTTCAAAAATTGGAAGGCATATGGAGGATCGTTTCAACGCTTTGTCCGGGTTGAGAATGTTGGTCATGGAGTTTGCAGAATGGATCCAACGTGGACCGGAAACCCCGAACTGCCATCATGCAAACGGTTCCTGTTTCCCATCCATTCTCTGGCCAGACTGGTTGGCTTTCCCCGGTTGGAACGGCAGCTCACCCTCTGGACTCCCAAACAACCTATTGGACACAAGCTACGGCACATACCCTTGAAGTCCGAAGTCAAAGTTGCAGAAGACGAACAACGTCCTTGTACATTACCTGGTCCAACCTGAAGGCTTTCGACTTCTCGCTTGACTTCTGTTAACCTACCTTATTGGCATCACCTTCGCCTGCTTCAACATGACCAGTCCCAGAAATGGAGTATCAGAGAGCATGGCTGAGTAACTTGCCCTGAGCCACACGCTCTTTCCTCAGTCGGTCTTTCCGAGACAAGCAACCCGGCGTCTGAGGCTCGTCTGCACGCTATTCTCTGGCGAGCTTGTCTCAGTCATAGCACGCCCTTCTGAACGTGGCAGGCGTATGTGCAACTCAGCGATCAGACGCGGTCTCATCGGCAGAACCAGGCCAAAAGAGCAGTCCACCTCAGCGCTGCAGGCGGTCAACTGGTGGAACACATGCTGCAAGTCTCAGTTGCTTGCGAGCCCAGAGTTTCACGGCCGGGAAGAAGCACCCTCCAGGCACGGCGGGGAGATCAAGGAATATAGAAAATGTTCAGCCGGATATCACCTTTTGAGCCCAGCTACCCCCGGGTCTCCCTGCATTCCCGGGCTTCAACGACTCACAGAGAGTTCCAATCGCGACAGTTGAAGTAACGCACTCTTCAACAGCTCCATCACCACTCTTCACGCTGCGGCTTGACCAGACAACCTCCTCCTCCAATAGTCAAGTCTGCGCGTATCTTGTCCCCCTGGCTCTCTTTGCACTGCCGAGTCAACTAGACTTGCCAACGATGGTGGAGGCCAGGGACTCAAACCGTGGACCCTCGTCCAACCTAACAACGCCGTCCAGCCGAGGCACCCCGATCAAGTTCAAGACGCCATGGAGCAAAGGCTCTTCCTCCTCGAATACCACGCCGGCGTCCTCCAGCAAGCACACCACGCCGGGTGCATCGCACAGCCACAGCAACGGCATTGGCAACAACAACAGCAACTACAGCGGCAACGGTAACGACGACAACCAAGGCTCGGACGGCGACACCACCAGCAAACATCCCTACGCCGCCGCCCTCCGCCGCCGAGAGAAGCGCCGTATCAAGCGCCAGGCAAAAGCCCAAGTTCGTCCTCCCTCCCCTCGCTCTATCTCCTCCTCTCTTTCCCTTACCCTCCTCCATATCCCACCGCTATCCCTTTCCCTCCCCAAGCTCTCACTAACCACCGCTCCTCGCGCAGACCCCAGCCGGCCGCGCCGTCCGCCGCCAGAAGCGAATCACCCGGCGCCAGCGCCTCCGCCTCGCCCACCGAACCACGCTCACCCAGCTCGCCGACTCGGGCGACCCGCCCCCCTCGCCGTGCCACTGGTGCCTCGGGCCCCACTGGTCCGTGTCCTGTCCCGAGCGCGCCGTCCACGAGGGGCGGATCATGCGCAAGTCGCAGCTCAAGCGGCGGGCTCCTCACTCCTCTGACGAGGAGGACGACGGCCACAGCAACCGACGACGGCAGCAACGGGGAGGAGGAGGAGAAGAGGCAGTGGCAGAGGAGGATATCCGGCGCGCGTTCCGGGAGTTCTTCACGTCGCCCGAGACACTGACCTATGCCGAGTTGGTGGATGGGCGGAAGAGGTTGCTCTGTCTACTACAAGAAGAGAGGCGGAGGAGCGATGGAGACGGGGATGGAGATGTTGAAGTAGCGGAGACGAGGGGGGCGTGGAACAGGGCTGTTGATGTGGCGGTCGAGAGGGCCGCAGAGTCGGATAATGGGAGGGAGATGTTCTTGGTGGGCTTGAGGGTGCCTGTCTTGAGGGGGGGGAAGGGGAGGTGATGAGATGGAAGCTTGAGAGGTTTTTTTTGGGCTTAGCTTAGATGTCCCATGAAGGAAGGGGTGAGCTTTGGGTTCTGGCGTTGGGTATTAGGACTTGGATGTGTACGCTGATGCATTATCAATTGGATCTGGACCGACATTTGGACATAGAGGCGGCGTTTAAAGGCATTGAGACCTCGACGATGTTTGACTCCGATTTCCCTCGAGCAACCTGGGAATGCATTGTTTAATCATGTTACCCAGTAATTCATCTTAAAGCTTATTCGTCACGTCTATCGCTCGCGTCGTTACACTATCGATCAAGCTGTGTGGTGTTAAGTAGGACCGGCGTGATTTACCACAAGCTTATCCTGCCATTCCATTCCAGCTGCTCGTCGGCATGGCAAAGGAGAAGGTCGTCACAGCGCAAGCAACAATTCTGCTGTTTACGTTCCTCTCTTCTCCGCCGAGCTGCGGCTTGAACAGGGCAATGCAAGGATGCTATGCACATCAACTGTCATGTCAAAAGGACCACATGATCCGACCACGGGCACGCTTTGTGCAGAGGAGGGTTGGGTAAGGTGAAGTAACAACCTTAGAACAAAGAAATCAACAAAGAATCCCCGTTCCAGATATTTATCTGGGAATGGCTGTGTGGCCACGGAAACATCATAGACAATGACAAAGAACAAAGGACTCTTCGAGTCACAAGCCCCACGCCCCCAAGTCGCAGAGCGCACAATCACAAGGACAAAGCCAACAAGCCCAACACACTGCCTGTGATCTGGATCTTAGCGCCCACCACAAGCAGCATTCCCTGCGTCCATGCCCCCCGTCTTCCGGGCATTGGGACACGAGCTTGTGGTCGACAGATGTAGATCCCCGGTGCCGTCTGCCAGAACCGCCGTGTCCGATCGCGGCTGTCTCAAACGGGGTTGTAGACCGACATGTGGAATCCCCACAGTGCCTGCTCGCCAATGCCGGGTTGCACTGGTCCCCGGGCAGCATTTCGTCCGGGTCCCGCTCCGGAAGACCGCTAGGGTAGGACTAGCTGCAGAGAGGGATTCAGCTACGCGGCCAAGCAGGTGGTACCTGATGTCTAGAAGCATCTAAGTATGGCAAAGCGGCGAAGGGGCATGTCAGACGTGATCAACCGTTGATGCCGCCGAATTGCTGATGCTCGTGGTCTTGAAGCCGAACAGCAAGTCAGCCTGTGCAGTATCACTTGTAAAAGCAAAGTTCCTCGCCCAGCACTGCGCGTATAGCTCCAAAAAAAACCAGCAGTGGCAATCCATACCAATACAACGGCCTACCATCCACACTGTACAGATGCAACGCATCCGGCTGTTCCTTTCAACAGCAATTGCCCGTGGTGCAGGCGTTACACCGCCGCTGGCAAACTTTTGTGGAGCTCGGTCAAAGAGAACACACACCCATCCCAGTCCGGACATCCCAAATTCGCAAACCGCAAAAAGGAGAGAAAGAGCGGCAGTAGACAAGGATAAGAAAAGCCCAAAATAAACGGAGAGGACGAAAATAACCAGAGGGAAATAGGGACCAGGAAAAGGGTGACCACATCCCCCGTCGCGATGGTGTCAGCTCTGAAAAGTTCGTCTCGTCGTCATTTGTAAACTTTATCGAAGGTCGAAGCCACTCCGCCCTAGCATGCGAGACATCTAGCGTAATCAGCACGAATATTGCCGAGACTCGAACTATTATACCCCTAACTTGGGTACATTCGCTCGGCTTCTCGAGTCTGGAACACAACACAGCCAGCGCAAGTCACGTGGTCACCTTGAGCCACACCAGATGCAAGGAGACCTGCCGGCCCAGGCTGTAACAAGGGTCCGTTACACCCGCATCCACGCCTCGGAGTACGTAACTGACACTTGGCAGACCCTTCCGAAGGCTTCATTGCTCGGTTGAGCGCTCGCTCCCCAGTCAGGCACCCACACCAACCCAACAACCTCGGTAATGCCACCAGCTGCAGCCCCCCACGGCTCCCTGTGGTCCAGAGTAATCGCTACCCTCGCCTTCCTCCTCTTCTTCGGACCACGCATTGAGTTCCGCGGTGCATCAGACTCCGGGCTTCCAACTCCACCGCACAAGCAACCTCCCTCTCCCCCTGCCCCGGCATCTGCTCCGCTCCCAACCACAACCCTCACCCGGACCCTCCCCCTCGCCACCTCCATCCCCGACTTCCTACACAGCTATACCCTCCTCCTCTCCCAGTCCCCGGCAATAATGGCCGAAGCCTGGCGCCTCAACCGTCTTCCCGAATCCTTCCCGCCCCCCTCATCCTCCGCCCCCACCATACCAGGATTCTCCTCGTCGAGCCCTCTTCCTCCCCCGTTATGGGAGACCGATGCGGGAGAGGAAGACGCGGGGAACGTCCTCGCACCCATGGCGAGACATGCGAGAGACTTGGTCGGCCATCTCCTGCCCGTCTTCGTGCGCGGTGGGAACGAGAGTCTGGCCAGGGCGTCGGAGCGTGTCAGAGAGGTCCGAGACGCGGAGAGGATGGTCAGACGGCTGGACCTGAGGATGGCGAGTTATTGTTTCCTCATCCGGGCGGGACAGGCTGCGGAGGAGGTGGTGGGGAGGTTGAGGGAGATGTACCACATGGACGAGGAGAAGAACCGGGAGGGGGATGAGATTTTACTCATCGGTAGCGGTGGTGGTAGTAGAGAAAAGGGAGGAAATACATGGAGAAAGGCGGAAGGAGAGCAGAAGAAGAGGAGGAAGGGGAAGGAGGAGGACGAGATGCCCGTGGATGAGCGGCAGAGGATGGCTGAGGCCATGATCCTATTCCTCGGCTTCAGGGGCGTGTACATGGACGCCTGCTACGGGGACGTCGCGACCCTGATACCCCAAGACCTGAGGAGATGCGAGGAGGCGCAGACGCATATTGACGGTTGCCGCCTAAGGGAACAGGTAGGCGTCACACTCGCCGGCGCACTGGACAGCGCCATTGCTGCAGCCAGAGACACGATACTACCGGTCGCAGACGCTGTGCTAGCGACATGGCAGTACGCCTTCCAGGTGCATGAAGAGGAGGAGGACGGGCTGTGGAAGATGATCAAGGATCGATATGTGAAGCGGCATGACGACGACAAGCGAACGCCAAGCCGACGGTGGAAACTGTGGGAGAGAGCGACCTTTGCGAGGGCGAGGGTGCAGCAAATGGAGTCGTTGGCCGCGCAGCAGAGCTTGCATGCACATGCGTTGCTGGAAAGACTGGATGCGATTGAGGATGAGAGGAGAGCCATGTTAAACGAGGCGAGGGAGTTGGCGGACAAGGGCTTTATGGCGTGTGACCCAAAGGAAGACCACGTCGAGTGCGTGAACTATGTCATGGCGCGCCCGAGCGATGTTGTCGGCGCGATATGTCGTGCGCTGGCGGGAATGGAGCTGGCCGGAAAGGAGTGGCCTGCATGTATCCCGAGTGCCGGCGAAGAAGGATCGAACCGCGGGTAGGTAGATCTGACATCGCTGTAGCTGGGTGCAAGTTTGCCTCAAGTACCCCTCGAGCGGGACATGTGTACACCAATTGCTGTAGCTGTACAGAAATGGACAGGTACTTACCGCTTATTCTAGCTATGTAACTGTACGCTGGTTTCAAACGAGCTTGCCGAGGGCAAGCTTTATCCCACGCGACAACCGCAAAAGCGATTAGATTTACTCTAAATTAGGAGAGGTTATGGATCTCTACCTTATGTAGTAATCTGCCGGTTTTCAAAGAAGACAGAGTGCTGTCGATAGAATGCGACCGGGACAACAACCCTTCGGCATTATGACTTTTGACCCAGGTGACATTCAAACCGCCCCGAATTTTGATGTGGTCCGCTAAAACTGGCTGACAGCGCATTCGATTCCGCTGAGGGAAGTGGTGGGGTCACCTATAATCAACCACTAAACTGCTATACCTAGCACTACGTCTAGTGGTACACGTGTAGAGGATCGCCCAGCACCTCGAGTGGGGTCTCCCGTTCAGCACCTCGAGTGGGTCCTAAAAACCGGTATTCTGTCGCTGTGGTTTGCGCACGTGATAGCGCTGGTTTCCCCAGCCACGACCGTTCAGCCACGACTGTTCAGTCACAGGCCATCAGCCACGACCCATAAGCCACGAGCCAAAGATTCATCAGGCGCATCTCGACAGGTATGACTTCAGGTACTTCACAGTGCATCATCTGAATCCGAACCTGAGGGTGGGTGCGCTTTCATAAGACTTGTAACATTTGACCGGGAGAAATGGACGTCCACCGGAACGCTCCCCGACCTGAGCGGGGTTCAATGCACATCCACAAGCCGCGCCTGCCACAGCCACACATCCCCCAGGTCCTCAATTGCTGAACAACAATCAACCAGCAACACAATCTAAATCAAGTTCGACCTAAGGCTGAAAAGGCTGCTGGAAGACTGCGGTTATCTGCATCGTCACATGATTGACAGCTACACTCAACGCTCCTCCTGTTTGGCGACCGAGCAAGCGCTCTGAAGAGTCGTACAGTGCTGACTCAGCAGAGCTGTGTACCATCGTGAACTCGGAGAGGTCCAGATATCACGGCTTTATCCCCATGACGGCGAAAGGCACCTATGTTGCTTAACCCCGAACTGAGAGGGGGTTAGTGCCTCCTGTTTCTCGTAACTATTCGGATGTGAAATTGATGTCGTTCAGACCTTGCAGAACTGCAGACCGTTTCTCGCCGATGGCTTGTTCAAGCTTCATGGAAGGAACCTAGATCTTCAACACGTTGGGATCCTTTCAGACTGGTCCTAGTCATCCTAATGAGAGGGGAGTCTTGCTAGAACAAAGCCGCGGCTTAGTGGCCAGGCCAGACAAGACACACTCCTGCACTGTGCAGTGCGACGTGCAGCTTCCCGTTAGCTTGCCGACACTGGACTTGGAATCTGAAGAACATTTCAGATGGAGCTAGAGACCTTAGTTCCATCAGTTCCGATTCCCATACACCAAATTATATCACCGGTGAGCTTCAGGACAAGCCCTTCGGAACAGGAACGAAGGTGGCACGGGGGCTCATTCGTCATACGCGGACAAACGGACCGTCGTGGCAAGACGCTTCCACGGGTTTACCTGGATCATGACTAGAAACGCACTGGACGAGCATTCTGCCTAGACGTGCTGAAGCTTCCATGTGTCAATCGGACCACGACAGGCTTGGGCGGCCGGCAAAGCTCATTCAGTTTGACCCGACGAAGCTTCGGCAACTACCTTCACGGCTGCCAAGCTTCAGCAAGTAAAGCTCTCCCACTTCGCTGTCACCTTTTACGCCACGACGCACGCCTTGCCCAATCCTACCAGGCTCCAACCCAAGCATCTGGAATTTTCAATTCTTCAGCTTCTGGCGCCAGACCTTCTCGTCACTCAGCCAACACGGGTGAGCCAGCCTACATCCCCTCTTACTCAATGTGTCGTCGTCGCTGACAATGCCTCACAGATCCTCCTCCTTCACCTTCACTATCCAACGCGCCGACATGTCGCCCCCAACCGCGTCCGCCAGCACTCTGGCTCCGGCCGACCTCCCAACCACCTCCACCGAGATATTCCACCTCATCCTGAAGCTCAGCAAGGCCTCAATTGTCCCACAATACCGCGACGTGAACGGGAAGATGTTCTTCAGGAAGTCGACTCTCGCAGATATCCAACGGCGCTTGTCCCTGCCCGACCTCACGAGCAAGGAGCTGAGCGAGGTGGTGCTTTTTGGGCACGCCAACGGCCTGTACAAGAACGGTGTCTGGGACGAGGCCGTGCTACGATGCGATTCGCTCCACGAGCTCAAGGTGCTGGTTCGCTGCAGGACGGATGGCGACGGTAACAAGGGTGCTCTGGTCCGAGTTTCTCACGAGCCGGACGAAGTGACCGGAGACAACACCGAGACAAGAAACGGTGCGGAAGAACACGGCGAGACAGGAGTGGGCGCGGGGACCTCCACAGCTCACGCCGAAGAAGCAATGATAACCCGCCGCCAGATCCTCCGCCGCAGAAGAACCCTTTGCGGAATCGGTTACTGGCGCGAAGACGAGATCCAAACCTTTGAGGAGAGCACCGCGGCCTCGTCCCCCTCTTCCGACTCCCAAAATACGACACGAGACAGGCGCCTGCGTTTAACACCCTGCAGGATATGTCGGTACCTCCTTTACCTCTTGCTTTCTCTCATCGGTGTGCTTCTCGTCATCCTCGCCATGTTATCGTCAACAAACCTCAGCAGCAACCGCGCACACCCGTCTTCACCGCCCCCACAAACGTCTATCCGACCTCCTCCAGGCTTCTCCGTCTCCAGCATGGACTACCCTCCCGTGCCTACCACCACACATGATCCCTTGGACGTGTCTCCATCGGCGTTGGAGGGCTTGCTGAACTCCAGCCTGGCCGAGATACCATCTCTGGCCTCGCTTTTCTCCGCCGGGTCGGGCTCGATCGAGGCGCTGCTCTCCGCCCTCCCCACGGTGCCCAAACATCTGGCCACGCTCAGAGCTAAGCTAGCCACGCTTCCGCACCCGGATACTCTGTTGAACTCGGCACGCGCGCTGTCCCAACTGGCAGGCGACATAGCCTCCATCCGCGTCGCCGTCGCCCAGCTTATCTCCTCGACTAACTCCTTGCTGGAAGAGGTGGACCAGCTGTTTCGCCTCCCCAAGACATCCTCAAAACCCAACTTTTTGCCGTCTTTCCTGGGCCGGATCTTCTGGTTCAGACTCGGGGGCTCCGGCTCCGCCACTCGGGCTGGGACCGGCTTTGACCCTCGCCCTGATTTAAGGTCGTCGGCACAATCTCTCCGAGGCAAACACACAGCCCTCAAAGCAAGAATAACGGGGTTGAGTCGGGCTCTGCAGGGGTTGACTCGCGTGCTGGAACACGAATGCCGCAACGTCGGGAGGTACGAGAACGAGCAACTCGGATACTTTGGCCTGGGACTGGTCGGGCGACGGGAGTGCGTCACTTTTCTCGCAGAAGAAGATGTGATTACGGCGGAAGAGGGAGGCAAGCGAAGCTTCGATGATGGCGATGGTGGCTGGTCTGATGATACCGACCACGCGTGTGACCACAAGTCTGGGAAAAGAAGAGGCTCCAAAGCTGGCGGGGAAAGGAGGAAGGATACCGAGAAGCGCTCGGGGGTTGCAAATGAGTCCAAAGCGGAGGAAAAGACGGACGATGGGGGCAGAGTCGAGGACACAGATACCATAAGCATGGTCAAGGCGTCGATCGGGCTCTGCCAATCCCTCTGCAACGACCTGGCGGTTGTGATACATGGCCCTGCCGGGCTTCGTGTCGAGTTGGAAGGGCTGAGGGATGAGGTTGAGAGGATAGAGGGCAACATCGGGCAGGTGGAGGGGATGATGGAACAGTTAGGAGCATAAGCTTGGGTTGAGGGAGGGGAAAGACAGGGCTGTCAATTAGACTGGTACTTGGGCAAGACAGCTATGCAGCCTTTTCCTGCTTTTGTTAGTTTCACAACTTCAGGCTACATATCTATATGTACATTTTAACCTCCGTGACTATGATACAGGACGACTAGGAGGAAGCAAAGGGCCACGCCGGCCGGAAGCTCTCTAAAACTGAGCATGAGCTGGCACATCGGAACTCTGATCAAGGCTATCCGATCCTTGAGCTCCCTATGTTATGAACATCGTGTAAGTAAGAAGCAGGCATCGTCACCGGTCCAAGACAATCAGATACGACTCGCAAGGTTTTATATTAAATCATCGATAATCCGTTGTACTCGTATGCCGTCTAAGTCAAAGCAGCGATAACGTGCATCCAAACCAAACACCCAAAGGAGTAAAGTAGCAGAGTCTCCCACACGCCACCCTTCCCATATCATGAGCTACCGCCCAAATCAACCTTATATCAATCATTGATCTGACACATGAGGCATGCGTGTTCGAGAAGGGCAAATGCCAGTCATGGGTCGTCCTAGCGGCTGTAACGGCAGACTTCACATCGTCGTCGTGGCGGTGGTGCAAGTCCGTGCCCCTGGCCCCGGCCTGCTCCTCGTTCTGTCACCCCTCCTCCTCCTGCTCCTTCTTCTCCTTCCCCTCCTCACCCTTCTCGTTCCCAGGTTGAGGTCTCAGACACAACCGCACCCTTACTTGTCCTCCAACTTCTGCCTATCCCGCAAAATAACCCGCCTCTTCACCTCATCCGCCACATTCCTATGCCTCTCGAGCTCAGCCGCACTGATCTTCCCGTCCAGGAGCTTCAACATCCCCTCGGCCTCCAGGTCGACGAGCCTGTCGAACGGCATATCCCCGACGTCGACGCCTTTTCCCTTCCCGTTGCTTTTCTTCTTGTTCTTGCCCGAGGGTATGGATGTCTGAGCTGGGACTTGGACCGGGGTTGAAGTGGTCGGATGGCCGGGCGGAGCTGAAGTCGGTCCGCGCGCGGGCTTAACCGGACGGTTGCTGGTGGAGGTCGGAGGGTTGGAGGGAATGGCTTTATCGGAGGAGTCGTTCTTGCTGGAGACGGTGCTGGCTGGAGTGGGAGTGGGCTGTGTCTGTTGAGTGGTCGTGTTCTTGTTGCTGCCTCTGGTCGGGTTCGAGCTTGTGTTGTTTGTGCAGCCGATGGGAGGGTGCTCTGTGCCGGGATCGGGCTGGTTGGGCATGGTGGGCTTGAAAGTGATGGAGGATATGTCACCGTCGGAGAGCTGACTGTCAAACGTGACAGTCCTTGGATTGTGATGGCCAGGGCTGGTGCTTGACTGGCCGCCGGTTGATGGCTTGAGGGACGGGGAGGACGAGGAGGACAAGGAATGGGGCTGAGTGACCGACAGGGCTCCGGCAATGTGTTTCTCCCTGTTGCGTTTAGCAAACGGATTGGTGGGTGAGAACTTCTTCCACGCCTCCGTGATGGGTGTTTCCAACGACGAGGGAGTGCTGGGCCTGATGCCGCTGCCGTCTCTGTTGTCTTTGGGCACGGCCGGGACGTTGCTGGGACGGTCTTGTCCCAGCTTGCCTTGCTTGTTCTTGTTTCCCTCCCTCTCTCCTGCTTTGCCTTGTCGTCCCTTTTTATCCTTTCCATGGAGCCCCTCGTTGTTGCCGCCGCTAGCAGTCTTCGCCTTCTTCGCCACCGGCTTCGTAGATTTGGTGTTATCGAGGATGAACGTGCTCTTGGCTTTTGACTTGCTAGCTAGCGGCGAGATGACAGACCCCACGGCCGAGGGAGAGCTGGTGTTCCCAACCGACGGAGTGCCATGGCTGTTGGAGGACAGGGAGGGAAGGCTCCGATAGGACACGAAACCGTCGCTAGACGGAACTGGGCTTGCACTTGGTGCAGGAAAGCCGGAGTCCACCCACTCGTCGTCGTTGTCTGAGGAGGGGGAGGCGGCCTTGGTCAAGCCAAACGTGATCAGGTCGTGCTGTCCGTCACCGTCGTCCGCGGAGTCGGCGGTGTTGGATGCCATGGTGCTACCTCGGTGAGCCGGCCGGGCTGAGCTCGTTGTAAAAGTAAGTTTGGTTCGAAATCGGTAAACCGGAAGCAGAGGAATGGTTGAAAACTAGCTACTTGCGCTTCTCTGAGAAGCTAAGAGGAAGAGAGCAGATTCATGAAAAGAAAGGGTATTTGAGGAAACTGAGATGGTGTCATGTTCTGCCTCTGGCAACTCTTTCCACCTTTACCGCTTCGTTGACCGCTGGAAGCCAGCAGCCTCCCGAGGCATGTTTGCACTTTGCAGATGCCGATGACCTTGCTGCGGCATGTACCCGACCGTGACCACACCTCAATCCACTGTGCCTAACCCCGTCGGCTACTTTCGATTCTGTACCATGTCTCTTTTGTCTTGTATTTGGCAAGAGAAAGAGTTGGATCTCGGAATTCTCGGTTATTGACTTGACATGATGTTTGCTTCGGTTGGTCTCTTTCTCAACACCAACTTTCCATCGTCATCTTTCTTTGCAACATATCTCCCATCCAGCGCGTTCTACAACAATAGCGACCAACAAATGGAAGCCACTGAGATACTATAAGCTCGTGTGAGTTGAGCCATGAGAGTTAGGCGAAATGGATTCTCCCATAACACGAAATGTCATCAGCAAGAAGCAACAGCCGGAAGGACCACGGCGCAGTTGTGGAATACGGCGTGTTCTCTTCTCTGTTAGCTTTACCTTCAACTCAGACAGGCACAGCAGACGTCGTGGCTCGGGGCATAACCCTGCGACGTTTGGGCAACTGGGACAGGTCGACACTGGGACAAGTCGTACTCCACTCCCACCTCGAGGCCGACCCTAGCTGGGCGATGAAGCAACTCAAGGCCGTTCTCTGGCTCACCCTGCTCTGGGCAGTAAGCGCGGCAAGAGGTTTGTCCCGCCTTCTCTGGCGCTGGGCAATCCAACCATCGCGGCCCATCGTCCGGTTATTCCTGGGCTTGCTGGGATCCGTGCTCGTGGCCGTCCTCGAATCCATCCTTCAGTGGGAAAAACAAGCAGCATGCGACTTCATCATCCTGGGAATCAAGCTCGACCGACTCATCCGTAAACTCGGCCAGTCCACGTCCCGCCACGTTCAAGGGCTCTGGCCTTCCCACAGCTACAACCTCATCGCCAGGTTTCCCACGTTCCTTCTGCACGTCGGCATCATCACCATCATCTTCTGCCTCCTCAAGATACTCTCCCCGTTTGCATCCTTTCCGACTGTGCTGGCCCCGGCACAAACAAGGGTCCTCATGGGACCGACCCATCCTCTCCTTCCTCCGCCGCCCCTTCACACCCCGTTCAAGACAACAGACGTCTGCCTCGCCGAGGTATGCAGCCTACACACCCTCCTCTCCCACGAGAGGCTGACAAGCCACGCCTTCTCGTCGACCCTCTATGACATCCTCGGTCTGCCCAATCGCGCCACACCCGAAAACCACCACCCTTCCTCCGGCCCCCCGAGGCATCACCACAACACCAACAAGAACAACAATCCTGTCAACCCCGAAGCCCCAGACACCTCCACACCGCCCTCCCCACCACAAAATATCTACCGCCTAGCGGCGGACGCGCGCCACCCGCTCCTCTGCCGCGGCGACCGGAGGGAGCAGTGCATGGCGCTCCTCTACAGAGCGGCGCTGCTGCTGCAGGACGAGACGACGCGGGGGTTCTACGACACGGTGTTCCTGCGGGAGATGGAACGAGTGTGGGACGCGGACATCGGCCCCGAGGAGGCGGTGGACAGGTGGAGGCGGCTGGAGGATCTGTGCGAGGGGGCTGGGCTGGTGGTTGGGATTGAGACGTGTTATGGGTATGGTTGGGGTATGAGGATGATGGGAAACCGGGAGGCAGGTGGGTGATAGGGGGAGAAGGATGGATTGACGAGCGCTAACCGGGAAAGTCGGTCTGATGGGTGGCTTGGGGTGATACCGGTGATGAAGAGATCGGGGTTGGGACTTGAACAGCGCTGCTCGGATGGGTACCTCATGTTATCACAACAGTTCATCGCAAAGCTTCTGATGTTGCTGCTTGCTCAGGGCGTTACTCTACTATGACTGTCGTAGAGTTCTCAGTTTCTATCGGGCAGGATCTGACTCAGAATTAATGCCTGCTATGGACCCTAGCTATGAGATGGTATCGCCTCCATGCAATGCCAAGACCTACCACTCGCCCGTTGGGTAAATTTACAATGACAGCCAAGTGCCTCAACAATGCCACTAGTCTGATCCAAGCCATGACCCGTCCGTAACCGCTGTGAGTTTGAACCGGGGCATCGTAGACGCGAAAGAGCGCCCCATGCGTGCAAGCAAAAGCACGGTTCTTGGCCTCTACTGGGTTCGAACCGGCAGAGTTAGAATGTGCGAGTCGAGCTCTGCTCCGTATGTTAGTTCGTCACCGGAGAAAGGCGTGGCCGGTGGGATACAGGAATGAATCACGTACATGGGTTAGACACCTGTCGGGGGTCGATGCGAAGGGTCACTGTTGATCTGTCAAGGGCTGAGCTTGAACTCCTCCGTTCCGTGGATGTATTTCCGGTCCTCTCCCAATCTTTCCTCGCTCGGCCACTTTCGTCCTTCCATGTAGCTGGCCAGTCGTCGCGACCACAGAAGGCGAGAGATAAACACGGGGTACACTGGCCCGCCCCCCCCCCCCCCCCCCCCCCTTTTTCCAGCCACATACTGGGACGGGACCAGCGGCCTTATCACTGTATAATCTCTTCGTCGGTAGCCCAAGCAGCTCAAGAGAAGTCCGCGACGACGCTGACGCGGTCCGTAGCACCTGGTCTTGGTGTGCGCGTTCACGAGGCCCACCCAGCAAACAAAGTCCGACCAAGAGGATAGAGAGGCGTGGCTGTAGCGGCCGGTCCTGGGCGCGCAGAGACTCTAACTCTGATGGTAAGCCCTTTATGTCCTTGTTGCCATCTGCTTCAATCCACGAGACTCGTTCACCTCACCCCTCAAAGACAAAGTGGCTCGACATCAATCTGTTCTTGAGCCTGACTCCCGCTGTAGAAGCCAGGTTCGGCGGCGCCAGCGGCCATTTATCGTCTTCTACCCGGCTTTCGAGTGCGAGCTCGGCCTGTCCTCTGCTCGACTCCCGTCTGTAGCGGCGGCCGTTAAGCGTATTGTCGGGCGAGAGGTGCAGACGCTGTCGCTGCGGGAGCGCTGACTGCTCGACTCGTGCCGCCGCTCTTCGGCTGGCACGCGGCGGAGGGTGATGTCGCGGTCGCAGCTGTCGTGGACATTGGCCCTGACGCTTATGAATGGGCCGCGGTTACCCCCGCCCCGGTGTTGCAGTCTTCTTCTTCGGTTGCCAGATGGGTGCGGTTACTGCGACTGTGGCGTCGTCTTTTCTACGTCTGCACGACGGACGAGTGTGGCTTGGCTTGCTCTCTCCCGTTGGAGAAGTAGGATTTGGTACCAGACCCGTGGTGGAGGTCATGATATTACCCTTGGCGCCTTCGAGATGTTGGTCCGCGTAGAGCTTCGTCCCCGTCGCCTTGCCCTTCAGCCTTCGCCATATGTATCCTCCTCTTGATCTACGCTCCTTTGCGGCGGAGCAGTGGTACATCCCTTTCTTGTCTTGCTGTATCCAACAGGGAGGATTGGGTGCTTCTGGTGCTGCGGTTAGAGTCGGAGACGCGCTGCTCTCGCGGAGAGAAGTGCGGATCTGATTGTGTGCCTCGATGCGGACTCGCGGGCCATTGTTATCTGGGGTGAATGGAATACGTCAGCTCTTGTTCTGTAGACTAAAAAGGGCGACTGGTTTGCCTACCTTTCGAGCCAAGCACGTTTCGCGCATGGAAGTGTTCGACTTTGCTTGAAGGACCTCGCTGCCAGGCTTTGAGATCCGTTGACAGCGTGCGGATGTCGGGCTTAGCGGAATATGCACTTGCATTGCTAAGGTACCTTAGCTACCATAAATTAGTTCGGGATCCACTGAAGTTCCGCTGCGGTGAACCATGACGCACCCCGGCAGATCTCTCTGCCTTCCAAATGGTGATCCACCTGCAGAAGAGTCATTCACTCGCCGGAGCTGCAGCGTGAAATGGCTGGCAGATGTTGCTGTCAACGCCACTGACTCTGTTACCTTCTTAGTAGGTATACAGGTTTATCTCTCTACGACAATCCCACGCTTGAAAAGGCCATTTTCTGTATGTGTCATCTCAGATCTAGTGCAGGTCAATTCAACTGCGTTGTCTCACAACTGCCATCATCCTGTGACACAGAAACCTGACACTGGCTGTCCTATCTCCAACTGAACCACCATTCTGCAGTCCACGGTCATTATTACCTTGAAACCAGCGCCTGCATATACTGCCTTTCTTCGTCAACCATGGCCCATAGACATCCCACACCCCATGGACTGCTTGATGTACTGAGACGAACACATGCGCCGTATATGCATGAGCCACAGGTCCAAATTAGGGCAGCTGAGCGCATTAGAGCTCAAATCTGCCCCTGCGGTACACCCCTTTTCCCTCTCACCTCTCAACCCCCGATCATCCGTTCCAAATGTGAACACCCGCTCTTCCAGAAGGGGGTAAAACATCACAATCTTTCACTCATCCAGAGTCAGGGGCGCGGCAATTCACCAATTCCTCCTCGAAGCCCCCAGCGTCTCGTTCTCGCTCTCGCTCTCACTCTTGCCCCCACTGCTACTGCCGCTCCTCAAGCACAAAGCACAGAGATACCTGCAATGCGGTGACTACACACACTTCTGGCTTCGATAAATCGCATCTCGACGGTGTGCAGGGCAATGCTGTCACACTCCCGTCCCAACTACTGTACAAAAGGGGGTTCACCACGTACCAGACCAGACATCCTCTTCGCTTTCCAGACACAACCACCAAGTCACAGGCAGGAAAACTACGTCTTACCCTTATAAGCATCCTAACGGTTCCGATCTCACACGCAGATATGTGACAGGAAGATGCAGTGCCCAAGAAAAGCAAAGCAGGTACGTAAGACACTCCGAAACCACGTGTGCTGGGTACCTTAGGTTGATCAATCATTTCTGACACACTATGAACCTAACTTCCAGAACAGGCCTTCCGTCTCCCAGAGCTTGACATGGAGTCACATATAGGATTCAGAGTCAGACGTGCAAGACACTCCCGACCATTCCAGAAGCCGCCTGGAAAGTCTCGCCCCTGCTAAGCTCCCAAGTGTTGCTCCGCCAAAGTTCTGGGTCTCTCCACCATGCTTCCTCCATCTTCTCCTCTCCCCCATCCCTCTCCTCATTTTGACTTATATCTACTCCATCCTTCGATCTCTCCCCCTTCGTCCTTCCCTCCTACTATCACCCTCAGGCAGGGAGCCGGGCATCTAGGGCTGAGAAGCCCAAACCATCCCACCTCACCCTTCCACCAGCTTGACTCTTGCCGTCTGAGAGACAGAGAAAGGTTCCCCAAACCCCAGAAGGCTTTTGATCGCGGACCTAATCCCGGGTACCGGTCCGCCAATCCTCTGGTTCGGGTCTCACGGCTGCTGAACCTTTCTCCTGTGTGCTCTCGGTCGGGTGAGGAGTCTAAGCTCTGGTTTGGGTGACGGGCGGACGACATACGTTGGGCTATCTTCGTCCTTTGCCTGCCCTCCTCCTCCCTTCTTCTGGACTTTCTTTCCCGTCGATATTACTTCGCTCTCCCTCACTATTCTGCTCCATGCTATTTTCTTTTACTCTTGTCCTTCGCTTTTCTCGATGACCTTCTTCCGCTTCGAAAACAATCCCACCCCGAAAACGCTAGAGTCCAAGAGCAAATACTAGTTTTCGCTCCTCTTCGTTTTCGTCCCCCCTCTCCTCAGGCCAGGTTCAGTCTTCTCATCGACCCAGACACCAAGCGTTGACCTACTCCCGGGAAGGTCGATGCGATATGTCTGCTTGGTTTTGCTTGAGGTAGACTGGCCTATCCAAGAGAGAATTAGGGGGGTCAGGGGCTGGTGTCTTGGTGTTCGGAGGTTAAGGAAGAGGCGAGAGTGTGAGGGAGGTGTGAAGAAGATGTGGTCGGGTGTGTTGGCGAGAGAGGATGGAGAAAGAGGAAGAAAGAGACAGATAAGAGAGACAGGAAGAGAGAGATATGAGAGAGAGAGAGACAGAGCAAGACCTGACATATCCGACCCTACGATCCTGCCGGTTCCACAGGCTGGCGGATCTGTTGGCGGAGTTTTGCGATGGTACCTTTTTTTTCCAAACCAGAGAAGTGGACTGCCATTTCTGGTTGGATTGCGCAAATTGGCTTGCCTGAAAGATGGCTGCCATTCGCTCCAACTACGATGAGGCAGTTTGGGTTGGGTTCAGTGGGCGCTTCCTGGTTTGAGAAACCCTTTTTGTTCATCCCGGCTCTGGGGTGTGGTGTGGTTGGTGACGGGGGTTTTGATGTTGGACAAGGTGCGGCCCACATGGGTTGGACGGTCCTCCAGTTTTCGTGTTACCGTTGACCTTGAAGAGGTCTGCTGCAACGGGATGTCGTTAATATGCGCCCATGTCGACGACACCTTATAGGAAATGCGTTTGGCGTCCCCGGCGCTAACTGCACTGGACTCGTGCTGTTGGCTGTCCTGAAATATTTCAGCAGCCAGATTTGTCTTCGAGAGCACGCCAAGTGGCAATGCTGCTCTAAGTCTGAGTCCTCTGGGCGGACCATTCTCAGTTGGCCGACTTTTGTTCAACAACACGGACAACACGGACAAGTGTCGGGCTTTTCTCAAACTGCCTGCTGTGGGGCTCTGCTGCGCGGTGTCAACTTGACACATGCCACGCTGGTTTCCTCGCTGAGAGCCTCCTGCGCTGCTGTTTTGCCGCGGGCTCCACAGAACAAGGACAAGGTGTAGCTGCATGGGCAAACTGGCTTTGCTACGTGGGACAGGTGGAGAGGTCCAATGACGGGGTTGCTTGAGCTCCATTCCTGGAACTCGGAGCTCGTGCTGTACCGCGACGGACGCCATGTACGTGTACACTCTGCGGCTCTTGACCTCCAATGTCCGGATGCAAGAAAGTTGAGTAGCATTGATTGCCGTCTTTACAATCGGGAAAGCTCCTGTCAGGCCGCGACTTATCCGCTTGACCGCCTCAATTGCCGCTCTCATAGCAAGGTCGCCGAGTGGCAAAGCACATATGATGCTAGGCAGGTGTCTACGTAGATGCAAGCGAGTTGACTTCGGCGTCATCACGCTGGATTACAGTGCTGCTCTGAAAGCAGGGAGACTGACTACGTGTTGTTCTGGTGTGTACTCATACCAGAAGAGAGAACTAGGCTGAGCTCTCAAGGCTTTGTCGTATTGGATCTTTGGCATGAATCTGTGAAGCTTGGGGAAGGGAGAAGCAACCGTCAACCAGGTTGGAGCGTCCGCAAAGGAAGAAATCTGTGCGCTTCCGTAACTGTCTCACCGAATGGGAGCCTGTAGAAGACGGACTCGCTCAACGTCATTATGCCACATATGTCCAGAGATATCATGCTGCCCCAGGTGGGAGACATCTAACGAAGCTACATTCAACCAATTTGTGTAAGTTTCAGGCACCATCAACAATCCCTTCTCCCGTGAGTCACGCCATATTGATGTGTCATGGGGGTTCTCAACTTTACACAGTACAGGTCCAACCAACGGCACCAAGAACGGCAATTCAGTGTTCCAAAGAGCATCAATATCGCCTCGATTTGTCAATACGTTCGACCAAGTCCTGTGTAATCCCATCTCGCCATATTCGTCGAGTCTGAGGTTGAAAGATAAACACCATCCACGTGATGACAAGAAACTATGTCCAGACAAATCGCCTTCCCCGAGAGTCCCAGAGCCGGCGGCCGACCGTTACCCGAATGGGAAAATTATCTCCGTGATCATCCTCCGTGCGATCATCCTGGTTTACCCATATACGGTCATACCGAGACCGGAGTGGCTGGCAACAAACGCAGGTTGGATATGTGAGACAGTGCGGCTTCGAGTGTTTCGATTCTGCACGATGTGCTTCATTTCCTGTTCACCATATAAGCGTCCGCAGCCGGATGAGGTGGTCCCCAGTCGGCGTTGTAATGCCTCAACGCATTTTGCTGGATTGCGAGTCTTGTCATATGTGCGAGTTAATGTCTGGTTGTAATCCTGTTCCCGGGTTTGCGTCTCAGGTGCGTGCGAGGGCGGCCCTCGCAAGACAGACAGTGAAGGCGGCTCCGCGGGACCGACCGTTGATAACGTAGGCTCAGATCAGTCGGACCTGGACAATGATGTGGTCCTGCTTCGAAGACACATCCGGGTCTGACTTACAGGTTGGATATCATGGTGGCTGTGGAGCGTAGTTGGGGGCTTTCCGTTGCCCAGTAGCTGCTCCCCCCTTCCCTGGCGTAGTCTTGGCCAGCGGCGTGCCCCTCCTACTTGCCGGGGACGGCGTCTTCTTCTGTACCGTCGTGCCCGAGACCTGGTTTCGCCCCTAGTCAGCACTGTCAGAGCTGAACACGCTCTGCTTCCTGGTACAGAGGGAATTACTCACCATCTCAGCAAACTCTAGCGTCTTCAGACTGCCCTTCAGTCCAGCCGATCCCCTACCGCCCAAATCCAACATTGTCAACATCAAGACGTCGACTCTTTCCGTGCCTTTCTCCCTGGCGCCACCAGTCAGACCCCCGATCAACATGGTCAACAAGCTCTCCTTCCACGTCACCTTCTCCGCCCTGTTCATCTGGCCCAACACCGTCTTGAGTGCCGACAGACTCGCGTTGATAGCCTTGGCCTCCTCGAATCTCTCTCCTGTCACGCCGGACTGCTTCACGTCTTCATTGCCTGCTAAGTCGAGGAATGTGATGTACCGCGCCCCGCGTAGACGGTCCTGGATCGAGCGGTAAGGGATGTACTTGGAGGAGAGGAGAGACGATACCGAGAACGTGGAGGAGGGGGGTATAACAATGGTGAACAGTGTATGGCCTCGGGACGAGTCGCCGTTGAGTTTTGTCGGTGCCTTGACGCTCTTGCGCCGGGCGCGATCGAGCTCGGCCACGAGTTCGGAGGCGGATCGCACGGGCACCAATGTGGTCTCGTCCGGCAAACCGGTTAAGGCCTTGGTCTTCGGGTGGGAGAGGTATCGGGGTCTGTCGCCGTCGCAGAGGAGATCCTGCATTTTAGTGCAGTAGACTGCAGTGCACGCCGCGAGTACAACCGGCGGCTCGCCGTCTCCGCTGTTGGATAACATCGCAAATAGGCGCTCTGCCGCTGACCGCTGGATGGCGTCCAGGGTATACGTCTTGCCCGACCCGCTGGCGCCGTAGGCGAATATCAAAGCAGAGCGACCATCGACGGCGCCTTGGAGGAGAGGCTCGATCTCCCGAAAGACTGCCGAGTTGTTTTCGTACGGCGAGAGGATGCGATCAAAGGTGTACTCCTTGTCGGCGACGGCGAGAATGTTCTTGCCTCTCGTAGTCCACAGCTGCTGTTGCTCTTCTTCAGTGTCTGGCCTCGACGCTGGCTCCAAGCTCGGGGGCCGGATGCGCACAACCACCCGGATTGTGCCCCGAAGGTTGGCATAAGCGTTGTACCACATGCTCTTTTCTGCCAAAGCAGCTTGGGTGGCGGCTTCGAGGGTTGCGTTGCGGTCGTTTGAGCGTCGAATTTGCTCGTGTGACTGTCGGACTTGATCACGGAGTGAGGTGATCTCGGCTTGCTTCGCATGTAGTTCGGCGCCGTCTCTTGTTTTCATGCTGGCCTTGAGCTTGGAGAGCTCGAGCAGTAGACTTGTGGTCTCGTTGTCTCTGATTGCAATTGTCTCCTCGTGCTGTGCCACGGCACTCCTAAACCGGGCAAGCTCCTGCTGCAGGCACGCGATCCTTCCGTCTTGTGCCGTAATAATGGATTCCTTCTCCCTGATGATGCTTGTCAGTCTGTCAAGCTCTACCAGCCTTTCGTTAGTCGGCGGAAGATAGGGTGAGGTGCTTCAGAACGTTGACTTACCCTCTGAATAGCTCCCCCATTCCCCAGCCTCCTCTGAGTATTCGTCTGTTTCTATTTCCTCCTCTCCTTCCTCTTCTTCTTTCTTGTCCTCGTCGTTCTGTTCGTCAGCAGGCTCATGCTCCCCCTCTTCCTCTTCCCACTGCCCGTCCCTCGGCATCACAACCTCCACCCTCAGCCCCCAACGATATCCCTTCTCCCTCTCCCCCTCCCCCAAGGGTTGCGCCGCCTCCCAGCCCCGACTCGGCCACGTCCCAACCACATTCTCCCACTGCCTCGCCAACCCCCGCAGGAAGACCGGCGCCATAACCACCGCGCCGGCATGCCTGTTCTGGGCTGCGGCAGCATACTCGAACTGCAACTCCTCCGGCAATCCCTGCCCCGCAAAAGCCTTGGACGGGATGTCGACGGTAAGCGATATCTGCGGGGCGCGCTGGAGTTCTTGAGGCAGAAGCTGGGTGAGACATTCCTCCAGCGGCGAGGTCGAGGATGACCCGTAGATTGTGTTGCCCTTGCGGAGGTGGATGGTTGTCGTGTCAAATGGCTGAGACATGGTTGTTGTAGATGGCGATGTGGCATGGTGTGCTCGAAACCCTTGGAGTATGACGGGGGCTTGCGGGGTGATCAGAAACGGCCAAGAAGATCGGAGCAGGAGAGCACGAGAGAAAGAATCAGTGATTGCCATAGTAGTCATTTTCGGGGTTCTGCAACGCCAAGATCGTGATGTTTTGGTTGTTCTGGCGAGAAAAGTTGGTAGTCTTTCTTCGAAATAGGCTTGCTTTCTTGACGTTCTCTGTTTCTCTCGGTAGTAGTCATCTTTCAGCCTCTTATTCTCTCGATACTCCTTTGGCCAGGCCCTGTGAAGGGACTTCTCTCCTACATATGCGCCCAAGCTTGCACTCTGCAGCGGTATCGCAGCCGCATGTCTGCAGGCAGCATATGCGCAGAATGGCTCGCCAACAGCAGCGAAATGGAATGGACGCAAGTTGGATGCCGTGTTCTGAAGAACGATTTTCGGGCTGGAGCATATCTAAACCAGTGCCGGGGTCTCCGCAACCAGGGTGACTGCTGATAAGGTATATCTCAACGACGCTGCATTGAAAAGGCCGACGTGGCCGATAATGCAGAGTAAATCCAGACAGAGAATGGGAAGAACAGGCGGGCGCCCAGGCGTCGCTGGGTGTGTCTCCGTTACAGACTTGGTAATCACGACCTCAAAACTGGTCAGCCGACCTCCAGCCTATTTTGACTCCTGCGTATTTCCGACGGTGATGCTTGTCTGGGACTCGAAGCTGTCTCGGTCAGCTGCTTGTCTGGGACAGAGCGACAGCCAGATCCTGCCACAGAACTCGCAGAAAAGGGCAGGGCTGCTCTCCAAGCCTTGTGTTAGTTCTGGTTGGGGAAGCTGAAGATGTAAGACGACACAAACCAGAAAAGTACATGGGTCTGACAAGAGCTGCAGGTTGGGGTGGGGTTGAGAATGGAGGAGTATCCGTTGGAAAAAACTTTGCGCCGAAGTCATTGTTAGCCTGGTATGACTGGCGAGGGGAAAGGCGTTGAGGGCCCCAAGGCAGGCGTGTGACATGGTACAGCGCGTGTCTTCTTGTCTGCCCCTCTCTGTGGTTGAGTAGTCCACACATTATTAACCTGGGAAAGAGATGTCCAGGAATCTCGGTCCTTTGAAGTCTGGGTCCTTTGAAGTCTGTCGCTAAGGTTTGTGAGCCAACCATATTTGGCCCCACCCGAAATGGTTCGGCTTTCTCTGCGGGATTGGACTATAGAGCAGCACTGTCTGAAGAAAGAGACGAAGCCACTTCTCCATCACTTCCATCGACAAACAGGACAGAGCCAGCATTCTAATGTCAGACCCCGCAAGATGGTGGTTCTGTCATCGCCTCATTTTGCCTCTTTAAGGTCAATATGATTTGCCTCCGTCATACCTTCCGGCCTTCGTTTCCGTCTTTGGCGCACAGGGTCAGGATGAAGCATCACATTTGATACTGGCTCTTTCCAGCTTCGATTACTGTGACCCTGCCTTCCTCTTCGGTTCTCCAAGCTTTAAATCCACCATCCTCACACTATCAGGGCCTTGGATTAACCAGCATCCTCGGTGGCGCGACTACTCAGTCTTGGTCTTTGCTGTCGGACTTGAGTTTGACGGGCTGAGGGAACTCGCAGTGGAAGTGCCCACCGGATCTCGAGCGATCCATCCTATTGCGTATCGACGCCCACGACTCCCATTCCAAAACCCAGTAAGTAAAGCCATTCTTGTCCCCGCGCCAAAAAAAAACCAACAGACAGACCGATTAACTTGTCAGTCGACCATGTCGTCAACAGCAGACAGAATCGCGAACTTCACCATCGTCCGAATACCCTACGCCCTCCCACCAGCCCAGGACCAGGACGGCGAGGACCGCGGCGAAGCGCGCGAAGGCACTCTTTCCGTGGCATTTGACGAGAGCTTCACAAACGAGCCCGACGATGTCAACCTCATGGTCCTGCGCCGCGAGTCTGGAGGGCTGTCGGTGCGACAGAACAAAGCCCTGGCGGCGGTGAGGCCTGGAGCGGACAACGTGCTAGAGTTGCCGAGGGCGCTGCTGGGCAGGGGCCACCTTAGCTACCAGCTGGGAGACAGAGTTCCACGACGGATGGAGGTGCTGGGGAACGGGGAAGAGGAGGGACGCGATGAGGGACGGGATGCAGGGGTGGAAAATGAAGAGGGACCGACTGAAGAGAAACACATTGGAGAAGGACTGAGTGAAGAGGGACATAACCGGGGACTGAGACTGGAACCGGGACGTGGGAGCGAGCGGGGACAGGAGCAGCCACAAGAGCATGGCCAGGATCAGAGGGTACAGGCCAAGGACGGGATACAAGTCGTGAGGCAGCAACAGCTGGGGCAATGGGCGGATCGAGCCTTCAGGTTTGCCGGAATGGCGTTGACCAACGAGGAGAGCGAGCAGGCATCAATATGGCGCGGCGCCGTTACACGGTTCCTGCTGCTCGTCCTCTTGGTCTGGCTGGCGCCCCGGGTCCTGGCATCGATGCCGGATGAAGTTCAAACGAACCTCATGATGATTTTTGTGGCCTTTGTGGGGTATATGTTCGTTGTCTTTGGGTTTGGGTTCTGAGCCCCGGAGGATGGAACCGAGGGATGTTGAGTGATGCTTCTCGCTGATGGAGTTGAATTGGGTGCTTCCAAATGTTTTTATTTGTTATTTTTTTCTGATATTGTCCTCCCGTGCACGGCGCCTCAAACCGCCGGAGCAAGCTGATCATATTGATCTACCCCGGTATGGATGTAGTGGCTGTCACCCCCGGGCATCGATGTGGACGAGCGGAGAGTGAGATTGGGGACCCTAGCTTAACAAGCCGCCATTGAGACTACCGAGTGGAGGGGACTGGGGTTGCACGCTCAGCGGCAATGAATCCAAGCGCTAAGGTTGCAACAGGCCATGACACCCAAGACCCAAGCATTGGAGGCCGTGTTGCATGAATAATCTAGTTTGCACCTTGACATATTCTTACATTCTTGACCCTGCTTTGTCCCCACGTGAGTTGCTCGCGTAGATTGGCTGACCGTCAGATAATTAATTGACACGGGACGCGGTCGGCATCTGCAAGAGTGTGATTTGGATACAGCATCTGAAGAGCCATGCCGAGGACAGGTTCCGGTCATGGTACGAAGAGCGGCCGGATTGGACGCACGTGTTGTTCGACATCACAATGCTGCCGAAATCTTCAGTGCCAAAATCTCCAGTACCCCACAATGTCCAGTGCCAAGATCTCCAGTGCCAAGATCTCCAGTACCCAAAATCTCCAGTACCCAAAATCTCCAGTGCAGCTCAATCTTCGTCAATAAGGGCCGTTCGTGATCAGGGTTCACGATGGTGCCAATTGACCTGACCCTGTAATGGCAGTTCGGCACATGCTGATTCTCATGTCAACAGATCTCCAGTGCCAGATTCTCCAGTGCCAGATACCTCTTCCCACTGACCAAGACCGAACTCGCGCGCATAACCCTTATCACCCCGCCATCACAGGAATGTGAAGTATTAGCTGAGAACCGAACCAGTGTGGCCAGTAAGTTGCAATGCTCGCCGTCTTCGTTTGAGTATTCTATCGCCACGTGTACCGCGCCTTCGACATGCCGAAGCCTCGAGCATTTGAACAGCAATGAGCAACTGATGCGGCCGTATCGTTCTATGCCCCCGAAACCCTCCATCAGTGACGGTGTAGGAATCCAAGGTTTCTGGAGTGGCGAGTGATGTCAGCCTGCGATGGTTTACAAAACGAAGTGAATGAAACATGTAATCACCGCCCAGTGTGGCCACGGTATCTGGTCTCTTCAAAAGCTGGCAGATGTTTTGGGGCTGAGAATGAATATGGTCTTGTGCTTGTCTATGTTCTTTCGTTCTGAGCGACAAAGTAAGCCTAGCGTCTCAAGGCTCAGCACTCAACCTTAGTGAGGGCAGATGATGATGGTAAATCAAAGGAAGCAATCCCCCCCAAGACCAAGACCAAGACCAAGACCAAGACCAACCGGTATAACCGGGATTTGACTTCCCAGTTATGGCTTTGCACTCGTTCGTGAAATCTAACCTGTCCTCTTCCGCATGGAAGGGAGACTGAGTATTATGTATCGGTAAGGTTGCTGCGCCGGAGCTCCCATGCCAATTCTGGCGGGTCGCGTTTTTCTCTGATTATCGCTTACCGTATCGACGCAGCCCACAAAGTCAAAAGAATTAATACTACGGGGACACAGGACAGTCTTGGCTAACCTAGAATTTACCAACTCTGGTAATTACTTTGGCAGCGCCACAAGCCACACTCAGCACCACAAATCACAGGATCAACCGGTCCCGCCAACGTCAAGTCAGACATCCATGAAGCATCCCTTTGCGCATCGACAGGAGACTACTTGTAAAGCGCTTCTCGCGCTTTATCTGCAGCTCTTTCGCTGCTCGAAACGGCATCCGAGGTTTCCTGCCTATGCAGCTTGTCAGGCTGCTGGAAACGGAATGGCTGTCTACATCTTTCACATCAACTCCCCGCCACCGCGCTCAATTCGCCGAGACGCCTGTTCCGGTCTCAGGCGCCGGGACACGGCATTCGCTAGTATATGTGAGTCAGGACAGTTGCGTTTTGCATTCACGGTCAACGTACACAAGCTAACGGTGTCTGTGAGTTCAGAGGCCAACGTGGTCCTCGACAGCGGAAAACAACCTCGTTTGAGTAAGCTATTGTCGGTGCCAGCTCGCATAGCTAAGATTCCGCAGCGCCGTCGACATCGGGGTGTGGGCGCCTTTTGCGCTAGCAGCAGAGGAGGCGTTGCCGCTGGTCCGCTGCCGAAGCAGACTACGAAGGATAAGAGGAAGCCGAATGGGCTAAGCCTTCGTCAAACGGATGACGGTTTTCAGATAATATCCATGCCTCTTCTGCCCTGTCTTGGTATTTTGGAGGCGTTGCTGACCGCGTCCCTGACAGCTCAGCGCCTCGACGCAGCCTCGGCGCGTCTTTCTCAGTGTATACCTCGATTCAGACGATCTCATCCCCGATAGATCCACCGATCGACCTACCGATGCACAACAACCCTTTGACTACTTGCAAGCTGAGCCAATAACCCCCCACAAGAAAGAACTCATCGTTTTGGGCCCAATGGATGCACACGAGCGCCTCGCCTTCAGCGGCGAGACACCTATACGGATGGGCTAGTGCCGCGTGTGTTCCCTTGCAGGCAGTGGGCATGTCTCCCTGAGGACTCCTCATGGTGACTCTTCTGGCCCAGTTCTGTTCTGTCGCGGACAAGGAGCCGCCCGCCGGCATTGCTTCTGTGCGCCCAAACTCCTCCAACGAGATGTCCGTCCACAAGAAGCCTCATTCGCGGGGGACGCTCCATCGAACACCGTACTCGCAGTCCCAGCCCATCCAGGAGCTACAGTCCGCGCGATACGCCCCTTTCGTATCGCTTTGGGGGCTACGGTTCACTCCAGTCAAAGGCTCACCGCGTGGTGTCTTATCTTTGAGCAACCGTCATACCGCCATGCTGTAACGGGGTTTCTCGAGGGCGCTGCTCCTCTTCCGGCACCATTTGACCACACGGCGATGCTGAATAGCCTTGACACCGGCACCCGATGGAGTACGGGTAATGAGAACAAGCAGGTTGGGACAGGTCTATTCAACGGTGGCAACAAGCTGTTCTCGTGGAATTGTTTGTCTTTTGGGCTGCGTCGAGGCTGCGTCGAGGTGCTAGGCTGTCAGAGTTGTTAGCAGACCCTTCTGCAGTTCGGCCAGCAGCCGTCATGGTCTGGTAACAGCTAGAGCATGGCGATCAGAGTTATTGCTACACACGCCTCACTTACGGACCCTCGCAAGTTGTGCTAGTATGCCGCGGGCGCCAAGTCGGAATGTGGCTTCGCAAGACCTCGCAAGTGTTTTCAGCCAGGGCCAGGAAGTCGGAGAAGCTACCAGACCCAGTTACTTGTCGTTAGGGTTATTCAGCGACCAGCGAGCAACCTCCACCACGCAACCTACTGTAATTGCCAAAGGAAGATCTGTGGCGCACGGGATTATGTAAAAGGACTTGGGATCGGGCTGTTGCTTGTTTAGATGGCTGGGAGCAAGGTCCTGTGAGCTGACCCATATCGGCAGGAGTAGGGCATCATGCGCTTCTTCAACAACACCTCCTACGCCGCAAACCCCCTTTGTGGGATATCTTCCGTCATCGCGGCATGGCCGGCATTGAACATGTCATTTGTCCCGTAACCAGGCATGGAGCATGTCACGAGTCCTAACCATGACGTGCAACATATAGTAATCAAGCATTGAACATGTTGCATGTAATCATGATGTACAGGATGCAGTGTTCGGGAAAAATCGCATCCACTCCGGTTACTCTGCAAGCTGCTGCTGCTCGTTTGAGACCCAGAATATCCTGAAACTGAGTCCCAATATCCTGACCAGTATCCCACCCAGTAACCCATAAGGAGGTGGCTCAACTCCCAGTTTCCGCTATCTAGGTTAATGCTTTTGCGGACCCCATGCTTCAGCAATTCAAGACGAAATTCCAGGACTACCCAAATCGATGGCATGCAGCATCATTGATCCCAGCGTGAAGTTCTTCGGCAAAATGAAGAGTCGTCATAATGAAGATAGTCAATCAATGTAGCTCCTTGTACCGTGATGGTTGAGGTAGTTTCGACTTGAGAACTACAGGACTGTTGGCTTCGTCCCCTCCGAACACAAGCAACCAAGGCGTGAAGAGTGCGGGGGTGACAGCGGATCGAGTCAGGGTATTGCTCGTAGTGATGGCGTGGTGACGCTCGTGGCTGATGATATACATGCTGTCGGCTTGCCGAGACTTCGTCGCCGAGACCTTTGGATCAATCAAACCTTGCCGAGTCATACGCCGTCCGACCAATAATTATGGGCCCCCCAAAGACATGCCGTTCCTCCAACATGTTCCTGACAGACGAGCACTACGTCTGTGAGTCCAGATGTCCTGGTCTCCGTTGAGGCGCTAGGGTCTGTCCGGACCGAGGGAATCTGTGACGCCTACTCAAGGGCTCGAATGTTGGCCTGCCTCTTTCCACCACTGGCTCTCTCAAAAGGCATCTCTCGCATATTGACCGTGAGGCTGCCTCCTGCACCTCTTTCTCGCCGGAATCAAGCCGCTAATCAGCTTCCCAACGCTTCAGATCTGTCGCTGCAATCGCTCGCAGGGTGCACCTCTTCGGAAACACCAAGCAAGGTCCTTCGGAGAAGTGACAGTGGCTTGACCAGTGGATTGTTCACCAGCTAATGGCAGGCTATTTTCGGGCTCCTCTCCTTCTCGATGCTCCTTCCGATGGCACTCTCACACCCAGGGCTGACGAACCTCTGCTACCTGCAGGCCTTTGGGTGCTTGCCGACACGCCTGCTTAGCCCAGCCCCTCGACGCTACCGATCCAAAGATGACCCCTCTTCTCATCCCGATCCCATCCACGTGGCGCGACAATTCATGTCCACAATAGATACTTGAGCTCATCCGCTAGGCGGGACTGGAGGAGGATGGACATATACACACAGATCAAGGGGGCAGTAGCTTCGCATGGTGGACGGCGGCGCCGAGGACTCCTGCGCGCAGGCTGCTCTGGCATGTCCTGGCCCCTCTGTGCCGTTGCGTTCACCTCGATTTTCGGCAGGCTCTCGAAAGTGCCTCGACTGATGCCGTCGGCGAAGGAGGCCACTCGACCATATACCGTCTCTCCGAGACAAGAAGATGTCCCCGTCGACCAACCAGCCATCCAACCGTCGAGACCTAAAGCCTCCCATTAAACCCGCTGGCAACGAACACAAGGATGCACACATACCACCGCTACTCTTCTCGCCGGCTGACAATCCCTCACTTTTCGACATCAGCGGCCCGGGCACGTTCCACAACCTCTTCTTCTGAGATTTTGCAGCATACACTCGAGAAAAGAAGAGGGCAGAAGAAGGGGACAAGCCGAAGACGCCAGAGAAGACGTTGCAGAGCTAGGCTCTCGATGCAGGACCTCTTCTTCTCTCCATTGGGATGATCGGCAGGGACGGCAAGGGACAGCTATGCTCTTGCTGTGTCAATAGGGTTGAGGAGGTCCTGGCAAGGCCGATGATCGTTAGCAATGGCTTTGTTAGGTAGGGCAAAAAGATGGAGGATATTGGCACACACTTAGGGTTCTGCCTCCACCCTCTGACAACACAGTGCCTAGAGGCGGTCCAGGAAAATGAAGGGGTGCCACTGGATGAGGGACAGCGATGCAAGCAGTGGTGGTGGGGGTAGTGGTGGTAGTGATAGTATGCTAATGCACTCGGTGAGACCTCAAGGTCAGTCCTGGACAACCTGTGCCTTCGATTTCCGGAGCCCAGGTATCCGCTTTGCTGTTAATGTTGGAGACTTCGAAAGGACGACTTGGATAGTGACGGCTGCCGGCTGGCGGTGGATGGAGAGGATTGTCTCTGCTCCTTGCTGGCTGGGACATGAGGGATCTCCTTCCGGTAAACAGAAATGAGTTACGCTCTCTGGCCTCAACCTCTGTCTCCCCCGCCGAGACTAAGCCCTGTCCACTAGGGAGTAGCCTGGCGAGGCTTTGAGCTTCTTCCGGTCTTGCCGTCAGGCCGTCCTGGCCTCGTCTCCCACTGTCCCCTCTCGCCACAATATTTCGTCATGTGGAAGGACGGCCTGAAGGGGTTTCCAGCAGCCAGGAACAGCCTTTGTAGCACTTCCCGTTCCGACTGGGTCTCCGCCCTTCGCGCCGCCGATTTCAGGGTAAGGGGGCATAGTTGGATAGACTGTGTTGTGTCGTGCTACTTCGAATAGCTAGGAGGGAAGCCTGCTTCGGACGGAAACTAAGGGATGCGGACATGTTAGAGAACAAGCTCTGGACAAGGAGATTTTCTAGGCTGCTTGGACATACATTGGAACGCTTGCCTCTGAATCAGCTGCCGTTCTGCATGGCGGTCAGGTACCGCCGGACAGCCGGTGCCCGCTCGCAGAACCCGCTACCGATGTGCCGTATGGTAGGGTCGGAGCTGGTCACTCAGCTACCTCAGAGTTCGAGGATGAGGTATCGCTCCCTGACTATTGCCATAACAGTTGCAACTTTGGAGGAGTTGGCCGCGCGGGGTGAAAGGGCGGGCAACATCGCGCGGCTGCGGGGGTCGGTTGCTTCCCCAGGACGGCGGCGGTGCGCTCACTCATGTGTGTCTCGCGTTTGGACTCGTCTGCAGAGACGGCGCGGTGCCGGTTGTTGCTCCGCAACAGGGTAAGCGTGTCGCGTGTCACCGCTAGGTTGCTGCCTGATACGGAGGTGTAGTTGGAGAGAATCGATGGGCGTTTGGGCTCCGCGAGGATGGCGTTTTCGTGGGTGAAGCAGTCCCGGATGAGGGGTCCGAGTGCTTCACTTTCTTGGTGAGTGACGTCTCCTGACGCTGACGTGTCTCAGGCCCAGATTCGATCTCAACAATGACGCGGACTGGAGGTTGGTGGTGCGGACCCAAGGCCGGAGGATTGGAAGGGTATTGGGCATGAGAAGGAGGAAGTACAGAACATAGAACATGGCGCCGTGAGCAGTAGATTGAGGCGAGCATAGAGATACAGCCTCTCTGATAAGGGAGAGCTGGCCAATGCGGGTCTCGCGACTTGTTGAAGACGTACCGCAACCTCCAAAGGCTTCACTCATTTCCACGGATCCACTCGAGGTGCTGGACGGGAGGCTACCACTCGAGGTCTTGGTGAACCGCGAAAACCTGTCAGGGACTCCAAGAGCAGGGGAAACACGGCACAGAAACTGCACTTACCATGCCTCGAAATGGGTACGTGGCCAAATAGTGCACAAGGTGGTGAGGTGATTGCGTTGGCTCGTGCCTTTCAGGCCACGTATTAACGGCAATACCGTCGCGGCGTCGCCAGTTCCCACGTCCGAAACCAGGCGTTGCCCCTCTTCCTCCAGCATTCACCCTCAGTCAGATCCAGTCAAAAGTGTGAATCGCCGCCATATCACTGGTCATCCTGTCGTCTTGTGACTTGCTACCATCTATACTATACCAAGGAATTCTCGAGAGGCGGGACCAATCCTCGCCCATTACGAGTTGCCCCTTCTACTCAGGCGTCTTGGATAAGTAACCCAAAGAAGGTCGGTCCCTTCTCTACTAGGTATGGCAATAGTAGAACCTCTGTCTACGTAGCTGTCCTCCTCTTCACATCCTGCAGCGTATATGGTTCACTGCATCAACCATCACTACTAGTACGAAATGTTACTACCTGGTGCCTTATTCTCGAGAACCTCCTTGGGCGAATCAAGTCGAGGGCCTGTTGGAGCGGCCGAAGGGCGATATCGCCCTAGTCTGTAGCATCGAAGATCTTAATGCTTAGGATCAAGGTACGTTGCTGGTTGATTTCTCTCTCTAGTCAGGTACCTAGTCTAACTGTGACGTGAGACCAGGCCGTGACTCGACCAATATCTTCTCGCCCGCGACATCGAAGTACCTGTTTCTCGAATGACCTCAAATCAACAACGTCGATTTCTCTTCTCTCGCATCTCTACGCGCTTTCAAACCCATTCGAAATCGTTGGGCTCCGGGCTTAAGCCTTCCATATGCATTTGTCGACAGCATTCAGTGCCAGTGAGCCATGTTGGCCTTTACTTCACACCCCATACAAGCCGTCTTACCAGCTCCAAAGCTCCCCTGTCATCTCAAACCGGCCACACAGCCATACGGCACAGCAACCTCTGCAGGACCTCAACAGGCTCGATCCCAGCTGTTCAACCCAAGCGAGTCCATATTCAACGTCACTCCGGAGCCAGTCCACAAACCTGTGCATAAGTGTGGCAGTCTGACAGGTGCGGCTGAACGCTCACCGTCGTGCTGAGAGGAGGAGGATGGGCAAGGAGTCGAGTCCTCTGAGAGTCTAGCGCTTTGACGGAGCCGAAAGATCAGCTCAAGGCCAAGAAGCCCAAGGACGCCGAGATCGATGAGAAGCCCGGCAGGAAGACACCGAGAAGCCTTGCAAAAAGACACCCATCATTACCGCCGCTGTGAGCACGACACCCTCTGTTCTAAAGTGGGCGACAGACGAGAACAACACCTCACTCGCCTTTGGCCGCATTGCCGAACTGAGGACCCTTCAATACATTACCCATCTCGGTAATGACGGCGACGAGCACCTCCTACAAGCTCTCCTCTCCTAGAATACCGGCGGTCTTTGCTGAACCCATGCCGAGGTCATGAGCCTCCCGGCTCCCGAGTCCTCACGACAGCCACTACAGCCTTGCCGGGAGAGTGCTAACACTCGATCACACGCACCCACTCTTCCGTCCTATCCTCGTCTCAAAGCCCATGCTACCCCTCCATGAGGCGTACCGACAAGCAAACTACATCTCGTCTCTTCTCTCGAAACCCTTCTCCTCGCGCCCGGAAGACCGGTGCTGCACCCGTATCTTCGTCCTTGTCTTGGCGATATATCTTCACCGTCCGTCTCATCGCAAACCCACTCCGATGCCCCGATCTCCCCAACCAGCGTGGCCCTCGTCTCCGATGATACCATCCACCTCGACAGTTTACCCCTCCCATCCCGTCCTCGTTCCGCCGCCCAGAGGCTGAGAGAGCCTGCACGGACCTTCAGCAGCGCAGTGTGGTACCCCTCCTTCCCAGAGGGCCGCGCACCATCACAAGGACTCCCCGGAAGAGAACGCAGCGTCGCCGTGATAATACTTCCCAGTCTGTGAAAGGCATGGCTCATTCACCGCCCTCGGTCGGTTGCTAGAGGTCGAGGGCCTTGTCCTGTGAGCGGCTGTCAAAGCGGAAGGAGGGAACGTTCCCGCGCTGCGCTGGGGGCAGGACGTACACGTGTCCGAATTCGAGGCAGGAAGAAACTAGCAGCAGGAAGCAGAGATGATGGAGATGCAGAGGTTGCTTGCTGGACTGTCTGGCTTCTAGGGCGGGATGTGGTTCCCCACGAAGGGGGGTCAGATGGAGCTCGACAAACTGGAGACCGGCCCCGTTAAGCTCCTGGAGGATGTGTGCCGGGGGCCTGGGGCTTTTGGTGTCGAGGATATAGCGATGACGAGAAATGTGTCGTTGTGCTTGTTTGGTCTTCCGGCCTTGGGGCTGGTGGCGTTGGTACTTTGGGGGCGTCCGGGAGTGGCAAGCTTGCCTTCGCGTTATACGTCAACTTTTCTACCTCCGCCTGATGCTCTGGTGCCTGGATGCCGCTGATCACGTTACACTCACAGCCTCACCTCTCTCCACATCCTCCCGAGTCCGGAATCCTGTGGGCGTCTGCGCTGTCTGGGCAAGCTAGGCTGGATGTCATTGCAGCGCTTGCCTGGGGAATGTCCGTGGTGTTGCTTCTCTGGGTAGTGCCGGTATGGCATATGGTTCTGTGGATGCGGGCTGGGGGTCTCTGCCCCCTTGGCGTCGGGGCCACTCTGGTCTAGGGATGCTGTTTCTGCTGTTGGTCATCTTTTTCTATTACCAGGTCTGTAGCAGCTCGGAAGTGTTTCTGTTGCTGTCAATATCATTGGTTTGGGGAAGGTTGCGCCTTACGTAACAAGAGTGGTCCCTGGACGTAGAGGAGGGATTGCAGCTTTGATTGACAATGTTACGCATGTTTTTCCCCATCCTGTTATTCCTGGTTTATCTCTTTTGGCTCTGCACCGCCTAGAAGATTGATGCAGTTAGAGGACCTGCACATGTGCCAGGAACCGGCGGGACGGTAGGCCGACCAGTCAAAGTACTGACCTCCGTAATGTAGACATCCTTGATGTTAAGAATAGGCAGAATAGTATGCTTAATTGACTATTCTTCTACATATCTTGCCTAGGGGGCACACCACTGTTATATACCATCTACACACTCCTTATACTTATATAAGGTAGGTGAGTATCTTAATACTTCGTTTCTTAATACTCCTACTTAAGAGAGCTATTCTATCTTATACTCTAATAGCTTTAAGACTCCTATAGCTTCCTATAGCCCGCTATTCTATAATCTCTTTATATATAAATAATAGTAGTTGTATAAGATAATAGTAGTTCCTACTCCCCCTTAAAGCTATAAACTATATACGTTATTAACTTCTATTAATATATTCGATAAGCCCGAGGATACCCCTAAACCGTAGAAAAGTATCTTTTGGTAACGGCTTAGTTAGTGTAATAGGGCGATTGATACGGCACGTGCGATACGTACTGGTTTCGCTGCAGAGGTTATCATATATAAAGTATTACCTTACTCTACTAGATAAAGGGGAGTCTTAACGTTTCTACTTCTAAAGAATCGGAACTTCTCTCTTTTTAAGAATTAGTCTTATCTATACGTAAAGAAATTACTCTTGTTACGTAACTATTCTATAAACCTCTATTATTTATACTTATACCTAGCCGTATAGTACTAAGTAAGAATTTTCTTATAATTCCTAATTCTTCTTTATTTGGCTATTTATATAGTATAATAGTACGCGGGTTAAGTACTTCTAATTTATCGGACTTTACTACTTATAGTAAGGGTAAAAAGCTTGAATATTCCTTATAGGGTAGTATAACCCTACCTAAATAGATAAGATTATCTTCTAACCTAATAGCGAATTTGGGAAGGAACGATAGTACTATATTTACAGAATTAGAGTAATACTACGTCGAAGTAGTATATCTTAAAGAATTAGTATAAATTAAGAACCGTATTTGGGACTTCTAAGATTAATTAGCCGATACGTGCTCGAGTCGTTTATAAGGGATATTTAGATTCGTCGCCGGATTACTATAAAGTAAAGATTAAAAATATCTTTACTTTTACACTATCCACCAGCTCGTCCCGTATAGGGCTGGTAATAGCCTTTATAATAAGGTGGGTATATTGGAAAAGTAGGGTTCGTAGGCTATACGAAAGGTAAGCCCTACTAAATCGGACTTCTAAAGGTAGGAGCCCTCCCTCTAGCTCAAGAGCCTTCTTAAAGGCACTTATAATCCGAGCCGTAGCTAGGTTCTAGAGTATTTGGAAGGGTTTTTACTAGGCTTTAGGCTCTATACGAGCCTATACCTTTCTACTAGAGTTGAATTCTAAAGTCGGCTATAAGGGTAACGCAAGCTATGTATAGTAGCTGTATTACCCACACACTAAGCCCTTTTTACGTATTTCCAAGCCTTTAAATACCCTAGAAAGCAGAGGTCGCGGAATTGACCTTCTTCTCGATATAAGGCTTGAAAATAAGCCTAGAGTCAAACTATATACTAAGCTAGCAAATTATAAGCTTAGGTTCTATAGTTATATTCTCTATTCTCACACTCTTATAAAAAGTACTCTATTACGTAGAAAAGTAAATCAACTCTATTTTGCCTAGGTTAAAACTATACAGCTTATTTTCTAGCTAGTATAAATAGCTATTAAACTATAGTCTCGAGCCTAGTACAGTTTTTCCGCGTAAAATTCGACGTAACTGCTATATAAAAATCATTTATATAAGATAATTGAAACTTCTTTTCTACTATAATACTTCGTACGTATAGTAGGAATAGTATAAGAGAAATAGGGGAGCCTTACGATATTCCAATATCTATACTAACCGGATCCAGTTGTATACGTCCGTCAAAAGCTAATTGGATCTTCCTATCCGATAGGAAGGAAGAGACCCAATTACGTAGGCTACTCGGAAGGCCTAATTTCACAAGTATACGTAGTAGTCTAAGCTTAGAAACGTAGTCAAATACGCCTTTAATATCGAGGAATAGAGTATTAGTAACCGTACTACTATTCTTCTTACGAGATTGTATTTCGTTAAGTAGAAGTAAAGCCAGGTCGACAGCTAACCTTTGTTTTCTACCGCCAATTTGCGTCTTATAGAGTAGATTTGTAGTATTTGCTAGGTAGCTTAACCTAGTAGCGAAGATCTTTTCTAGCGTTTTACCTAGGTAGTTAAGAAACGCTATAATTCTATAGGGCTTTAAGTATAGTATAATCCTCTTTGTTTAGCTTTACGAGGATAATACCGATACCTTCTTTCTACTACATAGGATAGATCCCTTTTTCGAATAGTACTTTATATACTTTGTAAAAGACTAGTAGTATAGTCTTATATACGTATTGAAGTATATTAAAGTTGATTCGATCTGGGCCCGGAGTCTTTTTTGAAGAGGAGGTCGAAATTACGTTCGATACCTTAGCTTCCGAGAGTTCGGGCCAATCCTACTACGAGTTAGTAGTATTCGTAGTCTTACTACTCGAACTAGTCGGGTTCTAGGGTATACTATTACTACTACCCGTAGTAAGGCTACTAGTAGGACTACTTGTAGTAATACTAATAGGCTTCGGAAATAGTGTAGTAAGGAAGGCGCTATACTTATCGTCAAAGGTAAAGGCTTATTTTTGAGTACTATTTGACTCGTATACTATCGAGGGGACCTTTATAAGGCCCCACTCTTTAGTATATCTGCGTACTGAAAATATTTCCTCGGGTCCTAAGTCTAGGCTCTCGAGGTAGTTTATCTAGCACTCCTCTTTTTCTCTTCGAACAGCCTAAAAGTATATATTTCGCGTACTTTTATAGGCTTCTTCGAGGGTATTCGTATAGTACTTTTTATATTACCTGAACGTAGTATTAAAAGACCTCTATAGGTAGGTAAGAGTATCTTTCTACTACGGCTTCGAATACTCCGTTACTCTTTTCCGTAGAATCGAATAGTTAGCCGTCTCTTTAATCGTATTTATAAGTATATAGGCTACTTCTTCGTAATTATATATAGAAATGGTATACTCGATAGCTTAAAGTAGGCTAGACTTCTTCGCTATTAGTATATTTGAAAATTCATCCTAATTAGTCTTTTTATAATTGTAAGTAGGCTAAATTTGATCGAATGTCTTCTCGTATATACTTTAATTAAAAGCTTTAAAGGTAATAGTTTCGTGATCGGAACCTGTAGACTTGATATAGTACTAATTCGACTATACTAGCGTTTTAAAGCTAGTATAAAAAGCTAAGTTTATAATAAACGTAGTCGTAAGGTTAGACCTTATAAATATACCCCCTTTTTGGTTACTCTCCGTAGAATCAACTAGTAGAATAGCTTTATTTTCTTCAAACTACTTAATTAGCGTTTTTACGTTTAAAAACTTCGCGGAATTAGTAGTCGGATTCCACTACATATAGTAGAGGTTAAAGTTACTAACTATTATAGCTAGTTTTTATAGGTCTAGATACTATAATTACGTATTTATAGTAGTAGGGCCTAATCTTTAGTTCTAGCTCGCATCTATATTTCTTTTTCACTCGCGTTTATTATAAACGTTAACGATATAAAAGGGCTCTCTTCCTACTACCTTTATAACTTAGATATTAGGATCCGTATAAAGGTTGTATTTAGGGCTAAACTCGAGATTACTAGCTTTTCGAACGTACGTTAATATTCTAGGTAAATAATGTATATTCGATAGGCTTATAGTAGGTTTAGGAGTTACTAAGTACCAGGCTAGGTTTAGAGGCCTATAAATCTACCTAGTTAATAGTTTCGAAGGTAGTAGGGTTCTTATAGTAGTATAGTAGAGGGATATAAATTTCGATCTACCTTATACCTTAATATATCGTACTTTTCTTTAGTATAACTACTACCTATTTTTTAATAGCTCCTAATACTCCTAGTCTACCTCCGGAGGCTTTAAAAAAGTACTATTCTCCTTACAAAAGGGCGAGGATTATAGCCTTCTAAACGGTAAGAATTTCGTACCGCGATATCGTAAGGCGTAAAGGTATTTCTATAGGATCTATATCTAATATCCTCAAACGGTATAGCGTTCAAAAGTCTACGAAGTTACTCTAACGTTTAGGATACCTACAAATTATTATAAAACGTAATATAAAGTACCTCTTCTAGTTTATTAATCAAAATCTTTTTATTATTTCGGAAAAACTATACGAGAAGGCTAATCTAGCGTATTCTATTCGTACTATAACCAGAAAACTTATCCGATATAGTATCCAATACTTTAAGGCCTTCTATAGGCCAAAATTAACGTTAAAATACATAGCTAAAAGGCTAGAATTCGCGAGACTCTATATACAAAAGCCTCTCTCGTAGTAGCGGTATTAGATCTTTTCTAATAAGAGTATAATTTAACGTAGTAATAAAGAGAAATAAAAATAGATTTTCTACTATAATATAAGTCGACTACCTCTATATACTAATTAGAATTATTAAGACTTAGAAAGGGCTTATAAACGTTTCGAGAGCGAATAATGTACTCTTCCGTAACTATTCTAAAATAGCTAAATGCGGTATTATTCAATTGCCACGATCGAGTATTCAATACCTACTTAAGTATACGATTACGTACCTATTTGCATAGCCGTACGGATAGACTAAAGTCTGCCAAAATGGAGCGATATAGTCGTGAAGAATTTTCTTATAGCCGTTTACGTGGCCTTACCCGGAGCCTCAACGCCGTAGCCGTAATCGCAACCGTAGCCCCAGTCCCAGTCACAACTCTAGCTACAAAAGCTCTTAACGAAAGAGATTAAAGAGATTACCTTATACTTCGCGAAGGTATTATCTTCGCTCGAAAAAATATAATAATATATTACTTGGGATATAACTAAGCTTATTAATATTATAGTAAATGCGAGGCGGACTATATTTTTAGATCCGTTTCCGATCCCTATTATAGCTCCTACTACGACTCCTACTACGGCCTCTACTACGGCTTCTACTACAGCTCCTACTGCGGCTCCTACTACAGATCCTACTGTAGATATTAATATAGGAGACGTTGAAGAACTCGAGGAAATCGCTTGTAACGTAGAGATTCGAACCCTTACTATACAAGACCCTCCTACTCGAAACCCTCCTACTCGGAACCCTCCTACTTGGAACTCTTCTACTCGGAACCCTCCTACTCGGAGCTCTCCTACTCGGTAGGCTACTACACTAGTCTTACGGCTACGGAATAGACCTACTCTACAACTCGAGCCACGTATTCTATACGATCGAGTAAATAAAGCGGTTTAAAATATAGTTTTGGCTACGGTATAACTCTCTACGCGGAATAACCTAGTAGTATCTATTACGTATAGTTTTACCATCGAATACCTACTTTAAACGGTCGATATTTAGAAACTAATCTTCAATAAGGCTGGATTTTAAATAGAGACTATTGAAAAGCTAGATACGTAGGTGAAATTAGTAGCCTACTGAGTCCCTACTACCGATTTCGATACCTTTTCGGATAAAGTATAATAGTTCAATTCGACGTAGATTCTTAGAAAGCTGAGGTAGCTAGTACGGCCTAAAGAAGGCCAAAAAGCCGCCTCGGTAGTATTTTCGATAGATCCGAAGACTACTATTCCTCGATATTTTTTATTTGGAGGATAGAGACTTAAGATTACTTATCATCTAGAGCGAGGAAGGCCTAAAAAGCCAGCTTCTTAGCCTATAGTTACTTCTAATAATAGAGGTCTATATGGTAAAGGAGTTCTTAGAGACCCTCGAGTAGAGGACGGAGTTCTACTTAACTACCTACTCGTAGGTTTAAGGTTAGTAAGGTTCTATACTCTATTCGAGCGAAAAAGATAATCGAAAAGGCAAAAGAACTAGTAGAGGTAGTGGAATATACGTTTACTATAGGCTTAATTTCCTACTTTACTTTCTATACTTTTTATACTTTTCTCCGTTGATACGGGAGAAGGCTTTTACTATACTCGATTCCTTGATTTTCGTTGATTATCGAGCAAAAAAAGTATATATAGTATTATAATCCGTAGGATTCTATATACTTATTGATTTTTAAAAAAAAAATAGTATTACAAATTACTAACGATTATAGGTCGAAAGTAGAGTTCTTTTCGATAGATAAGACGATATAGTTATACTATATCTTTGGAATAGCCTTAGATTAAGCCTTAGCCTTAGCCTTCTTTTGAATAGTAGTTTATTACGTAGGCGTAGGCTATATAGGCTACGTAGGCTACGTTAGCTACGTAAGTTATATAGCTTTCTTAGCCTTCTTTACCTTTTTTGCCTTTTTAGCCTATATAGTAGTTTTCTTTACTATCTTCTTCGCTTATAGCGAAGGGGGAGAGATAGTTTAGTATTCTAGAGTATAAACCTAAGCGTAAGATTTAGTAGCGTTAATATTAGCCTTTTGTAAGGCTTCTACCTTTATTTTTAAGCTCTTAACCCTTTCTAACAATTAATTTATAGTCTCTACTTGTAAGACTTGGATAGGGGTAGGGGTTAGGGCTAGGAGAGAGGAATTAGAGTAATCTATACGAAGAAGGCTACTAGTAGCTCTCCTCTTAGTTCTAAGTATAAAAGAGTTAATATATGAAATATTAGGTTGTAAGTATCCCTTTTATAAGGTAAAACCGTCTAGGCTACATACTACTCCTATAGATATAGTATAACTAAGGTCTCTAAGGCTAGTACTTCTCTATATCCTAATATCCCTAGAGCTCCTTAGGATAGCCTACCCCTCTCCTATAGTATTAGAACCTACTATAGGTATATCGAGAGTGTTACCTATAAGCGGAGCCTCTTTCCGGAAGTCAAAGGTAGGGAGGATAGGTAGATTATCTACTATAGGTTCCTTTATAGGCCCTAGAATAAGGCTTGTAGCCGGGCTTGTAGGTAGGGAGGTATTATCTACCTCCTTACGCTATAAGATATCCGGGTTTAAACGGTCTATTATAGTTATATAATCTACTACGTAACTAGGTATATAGCTAGGCATATAATGTAGATAGGTATAGGTCTACGCGGTCTATATATAGGGGTTGAAAATTCTAATAAATAGGCATCCCTCTCGGAGAGTACTACTTCTACCACCTCCCACGCGCGCGTAAAGGCTTATGTATACGTATAGTGGTTATAGGTGTATAGTACTTTTCGAGAGGAATTGAATATAAGTAGTCTTATCAAATTTGGACTAAAAATAGCCGAGTTCAAATCTACAATCTTATTAGCCTACTCAAAAACTTTTTAAAAAAATACCATTACCTTTAAAGCCTTTATATAAAAATACTACTAGTATACAAAATTTAAAACTAATACTAGAATACTAGAAAAGGATAATAGTACGTATAAGATAATAATTAATCCTAATTACTAATATTCGAACTACTTAGATTATGAATAAAATGACGAATAGAATTCTAGTAAGTAGCAAATAGAATTTTCAAAAGTGGCAAATATTACAAATCAGTAATTCTACCGAATTTTATTAAATTCTAATTAGCTGAAACTTAGCTAATATTACGTATTACGTGGCAAATATTACGTATAGAATATTACAAATCAATATTCAATACGATTCGAAGAGGTTCTACGAAAGCCTACCTTTTGCCACTCTATTAACTATAAATAAGAACCTTTCCTACTTAACAAAGAAAATAGATAGACATACAAGAACACATAAAAATATACTACTATTACGGCTAACTACCTATTACCTACTTTATTTTCTACCTATCAAGCTTCCTCAAATACTTATGCGCCAATTCTAACCTTTTGAGCTAGTTAGGTATATAGTTCGATTCGAGGTTTACTTTTAAGCTTTATATTAAAAGGAAGGTTAATTCTACGACCTTTACCTTCTACGGTATCCAAAGGCTTGGAAATACGTAGAAAGGGCTTAGTACCTAGGCAATCCGGCTACTATACGTAGTCTACGTTACTTCTATTGCCGATTTTGGAATTTAGTTTTGGTAGAAGGGTATAGGCTCGTACGGAGCCTAGAGCCTAGTAAAACCTTACTAAAGGCTCTAGAATCTAGCTATGGCTCGGATTATAGGTATCTTTAAGGAGTCTCCTACAAAGGCTCTCGAGCTAGAAGTAGGGATCCTATCTCTAGAGGTCCGATTTAGTAGGGCTTATCTTTCGTATAGCTTATAAACCCTACTTTTCCAGTATTCCTATCCTATTATAGAGGCTATTACTAGCCTTATATAGGACGAGCTAGCGGATAGTAGTATAGATACTACCTTACGGACGTATATATACCTTAACCGTAAGGTATAGCTCTAACTACTAGCCTCGTACGCGCGAGAGTTCGTAGGAAGGTACTAGAATATCGAGAAAATTAGGACTAAATAGACTACTCTATAGCTCGCTAAGCCCTAGGCTAAGATTTCTATTTCTACAAGTAGTAAGGCTATAGCGAAAAAGGAGTATTTATCTCTACTCTATTTCCGATAACTCTTTTACTAAGAGTATTACTATCTATATAGACGGCTCTTAAGGGCAAATCGAGGATCCTACTACTACTACTACTACTACTACTACTACTACTACTACTACTACTACTACTACTACTACTACTACTACTACTAC